>PVKZ01004398.1:0-74952 GCA_004027375.1 Macroglossus sobrinus
GGGGCGGGGCGGGGCCGAGAGCTCGGGGGGCGGGGCCGAGCGGGACGAGCGTTTGGGAATGGGTCGGTGACGGGGCGGGGCCTAGAGCTCGGGGGCGGAGCGCGGAGGGAAAAGGGGCGGGGAGAGGCGGGGCTGGGCGGCGCCGCGAACGCACCGCGGGCGCGTCCCCCGCCCGGCAGGGCTGGTGCGCGCAGGCGCATCGCGTCCCCTTTGGCGGCGCCGGTGGAAACCGAGGCCCGGCGCTCCCTCTGCTGGCCGCACGCGGACGTCACACCCGGTCCCTCGGATCCGAATTTAAACCCCTGAAAGTTCATCAAACCGTGGAACAGCCTGGTCGCTGGACATTCGTTGAATGGTTAGGTTTCTTCGGCGTGACGGTTGTAACGTGGCTCTCCTTGAAGAGTCACCCGTTAAAGATACACGTTCACAAACCTGGAATGTGGCGTCTGGGGTTTGCTCGGAGGTGTTGGGGACCGAGGACTTGGCAGGACTCTGGGTGAAACAAGTTTGTCCGCGTGTGGATCGTTGCTGAAGCCCGTGAGGAGGCCGCCTTACGACTTTTCTTTCTTTTTTATGAGCTTGGAATTTTTCATAATAAAAAGATTTTTTTAATAATAACTATAAATATATTTGGGCCCCTTGATCAGTAAATACGACCAAATTTATCTAAAAGGGAAAAAAAATCAGAAGTAAAAACAGTTTGTGCGCCCAGATGTTTACTCCAGCAGAATTACATAGATAAACGAAATTAAAGTAAGTGACAGTGGTGGAAAGGGACCGTTTAAGTGTCCACCATAAAGAAATGGCTGCAGACACTAACACATCCCCTCTGTGCGACACAGCTATTTCAGGGGACGTTACGACCGTGCACCAGTGCCACCGGCAGTGATGTTATACCCCAAAAGCCCAATATTAAGACATGTGAATGTGCTTTTACTAAAACTGAAAGAAAATACATCTTTCCTCGTGAAAATTACTGTCACCTCTAGAGCTAGTTTCCTTGTAATCCTTCACATTTAACGAAGCATCTCAATTACTGATAAACTTTAAGTAACAGCTGAAATAAATGCCTCGCTGTTGGCTCATCACCCACGAGTTGCAAAAAAAGGCGGCTGTTGGATTTAACATGGCCGTGTGATTTCCTTAAGGATTCTGGGTGCATCTTTCCACTTGGATCACCCATGTTTCTTCCCGTGGACGCAGTGCGAGCTTCCTTCTGCCGATCCATGATGTCTCATCTCTGACGAGTTGGTTTTAGGTTGGCGAGCTTCCTGCTTCTAGCCAGTGGCGAGCCCAGTTTGGGGCTCAGAGACCTCCTGGGCAGTACGACCCAGACCAGGCAGGACTCAGCACCCCCCCGCCCCATTTTCTAGCGGTCACATGGCTGCCCTGGATATAAGTTTACTTGGGGGCACGTAGGCTCCTGCACTAACGTGGCAGGTCACCTTAGCCACCGGAAGCCGGGGCCCCATGTGCTGTAGTTCTTAAGAGAAAAAGGGTCACAAAACACTTCAGTGACCAAGTGGTTACAGCAACCGAGTGGTGGCAAGCCTCTGGCAAACACGTCTTGCTTCGCTACGCGTCTATTTAATTAAATCCTACACTCAGAACGACGTGAAAACAGCTTTCCTCGGAAAGATGAAACAATTAAACCAGCTTTTCTGTTGCTATGTGAGTACTGAAACATATGACTGGTAGAAGCGGAGAACACACAGTCGCTGTTGAGTGCTCTGCAGGGGGGAGGCACGACTCGGGGTGTCCTCCCTCCCTTCCTTCCAGTCTGGGGGCCGGGGGCCGACACCAAGGGCCTTACGGCTGCAGGGGCCAGGGGCGGGCACTCACGGGCGCAGCTGGCCTTTCCTTTCTCGGCAGCCCGAGGTCCAATGGTCAGCTCTCTTTCAGCTCTAATAGTTCTCGTTAATATCTCGAGCACGACCTTAAACTTGATCCGAAGCACTCATCCAAGGACTGGTGCAGACGGGAAGGCAGCTTTATTGCCCTCTGGGCGGGGGACAAAACGTTCCACTTAAGAGAAAAAAGCCATTGACACTCAGTAAGCAACACTGCCACCTAGTGGATCAGGGACACACCACACCACCAAGACGTCCAGGACCAGGCGAAAATCGTGAGCCGATTTCACTGGTTTAACTTTTCACAGTAAAATGTCACTTTTGAGTCGCTGGTCTTCAGAGAACAGAGGATGTGGAGAAGTATTTGTATCTTTGCAATGCGTAACTGTGCTTGCTCTGCTTTTTGGGGGGTAAAGAGCGAGTCTTGGTTTGGGGGAGGTGGTTTGGATTTTAACGGCCCATCAATTCTCAGTTTTGGAGTCACGGAAGGTGGGGCCCCCCCGCCTCCCTGAGCGCCCGCCACCCTCGCGCCTCGTCTGACCGTTTAAGCGGCGACCCCTGCGCACGGCGGACGGTTTACAAAGAAGAAACCTCGGCCGCGCACGAATGACATCGAGGTCACGCGTTTCCAACTGCGGTTACAATCTGGGGTGCCCCGTGTTCCCCCTCCACTGCCTTGAATTCTGGGGAACAGCACCAGCCCGCGCCGTGACGGTTCCGCATGGATATCCGCTCAGCCACAGGGGGCGATTCTGGCGCGAGGATGGGGCGCGCCACCCTTCGCGACTCATTCTTCCCCAGGCTGTTACTCTTCTCTGCACCTGGGTGTGGCGGGCGCTGTGCTGACTCGGCTTCTGTGAGCGTGCAAATGAGACCGTTCCGGGAAACGCCCGGCTTTAGAAATGGACTGGTCCACGTCACTCGTTCATAACCGCGATCTCAGATGGGCATCTCTGCTGTCACTGGGACCGCAGATTGTGGGGTAAGCGCGCTGCCCCCTGGTTCCGCACCTGGCTGACAGCTGTGGGTCTCACGGAAATTGCTGGCTGCGTGGCGGGAGGCATTCACGGATTCTAGAACACACGGGCCCACCTGGCCCTCATCAGACCAGAATCCTGGCCAATGAGGAACCTGGTTACGGATTTCGGGGGGAACCACGTTCTGGGAGAGAGGTGTCCGCGTGCAGAGTGAGACGCTGAATTAAAACGCTTTGCGATGCATCTTTTTTTTTTTCAGTAGACACAACCGAATGCTTCGGTCCTGAGACCCTGAGACTGTCGGGGTACACGACACTCTGCGTGGAGGGCGCGTGAGACCCAGCCGTTCTCCAGGGCAGCCCTCGCTGGGCGGCGGGTGCCCCCGGGCGGAGGCGCTGCGGCCGGCCCCGCTCCGCCCCGCGAAGCCCGTGGCCGTCTACCCCGGCATCCTGAGCCCCAAGCGACACACGAGAGACGCTGGGGGGCCCTACAGTAACTCAGACGCCGTGCCAAGGTCACCTCCAAAAAAGTTTATTAGCATGATTAAAAACATGGTCTTGAATAAGGACAGAAAGAATTTCTAAACAAGAAAGGGGATCAGTGGCTATGCCTTAACCCGGCGTTGGAGCTGGACGGCGGACACCGTAGCCGCGGCCTCTGTCCTACGAAAACCGACCCCCGCTCACGGGCTCCGCGTGAAGTCGGGACTATTGCTTTGCCTGGGCGCGAGTCCCCACTGCAGTGAAGTATAAAAATATCTTCCATGATTGGAGCGAGACCTGCCTTACTGAGAAAGGGCTGAGAAAAATCCTCCAGGGGCTGGGCTGTGTTTTTTAAAAACATCCCTTTTACACACTACGAAGCGATCATTAGTATTTTGGCTTTTTTTACTCCCTACGCGGCCCGGGGCGGCGCGGGGGCCCGCGGTCCGGGCTCACACAGGCCTGAGGACGAACACGGCGTCGTCCAGGACGTAGTAGTCATTGTACATGTCCCCCTCGCACAGGTAGGGCAGCCTGGTGAAGGCCTCGATGGCGAAGCCGGCCTTCCTGAAGACCTCCGGCAGGCTGTTCACTTGCTCTTCCCAGTTCTGGCCCCGGATCTCCAGGATCTCCGATGGCTTCTCCCACTTGCCACCTACTAAAACAAAGGCAGACATGAAGTTAAATTCTTGAGCGGACGAGTCGTTGACAGAGGGCAGGGGAGGGACGACGTGGCCCGAGCCAGGGGCTGCGGGGACTGGTCGCCCAGGGACCCCGAGGCAGGTGGACAGTGGGGAGGCCGAGAGCAGGCGCCCAGGCCCGCGAGGCAGTGAGTGACGTCAGAGCAGAAGGGTGACCCCTCGCCCGCAGCATCGCCTTCTCGGCCACCATCCTCCCAGGGGCCGACAGGGTGCAACGGTTCTCGGGTCTGGGACACCGCTCGCTAAATACTGGGGCACTGGGCAGGGCGTGACACGTGACCTTTGGAAGAGGGTCTTGGAGAAACGCAGGAAGCCACCACCGATGTATGAAGCGGTGGGACACGTTAACTATAAGAGAGGTTGATCCGGCTGAGAATGAACCGGATCAAGGGATGAGGACAGATGACCAGCGAGTTTTTCTAACTCTTCAGAACAAGGTCATAAAAGTTACGCTTCGGGACCAGAGGCAGACCCTACAGTGGGTGAGTCCAGCCAGCATTTCTCGGACCCGTGAGCATCGGAGGCCGGAGGGGAGGGGGGGGTCTTCTGTGCGCGCACACACAGACGTGAGCACGCTGAGATACCGGCACACGTAAACTTGGGGTACACGCAAACTTGGGGTACACGTACATTTAGATACTACGGTGATGTATTAAAAGCATTACTAAATTCGGATTCGGAGTAATTTTCTGTAAATGAGAAAACTTATAACCGGCAGGTGCCGAGTACAGACACGGTAGGGGAAAGACAGACGCTCCGTGCTTTTCGGGGTCCAGCGCCTGGACCCCCTCCTGGAGCCCTGGTGGCGGGCAAAGCCCGGGGGACAGCCTTCCTGCATCGGCCGCGGCTCAGGCACCTGCACGCCTCCTGCGCTGGGACCTGCGTGCCCGAGGCCCGGGGTGAAGAGCTGGTGGCCCGAGGGGTGAAAACTGGGGGTGCCCTGTCCGGGAACGGAGCAGTGGCGCTGAGGCCACAGGCTGGGGCGGCAGAAGCGGCGCCAGGCAGAGGGTGAGGCCCACGCAGAGGCGCCTGGCGCGGGGCGGGGGCAGTGTGCGCGCCTCAGCTCAGGCTGACGGTGTGATCTGGGGCATCCCGCTGGGCTGTAGCCCCCCCCCCCACGCAGTTCTCCAGTCCCCCAGCGCCTCTGCGAGCTAGGCCCCCCATCCTCTCAGTAACCCCACCCCCGCTGCTTATGTCAGCTGCTCACAGGGAGCCTCTGAGTGGGCGACGCCCGCTGTGCGGGCTGGGGCGGCAGGTCCCACGCGCTCATGGCACTCTAAGAGGGGGCACGACTAGCGGATGGCACACAACCTGCTTCTTCACTGTGCCAGATGCAGCTGCCGTTCGCTCCCTTCTCGTGTCCCCACGTGAAGGCACCGCCTTCTGCTTCCCGGTGGCCGGCAGTGACTGGCCGGGCACGAGGCACCCGGGAGGCACCCAGGACAGCGCGGGTGGCCCCAGAAACTTAAAACACGGCTGTGCACGGCACAGCACTCCTCCCTGCGCTACGCGACCACCAGCCCGCACCCAGGCCAGGACACGCTGCGACGCTTTGGGACACCCCAGTAACGACGACGATCACAGGGTCGTTTAGAAACACACCCGGGGTTAAAATCTCAACTTTACATGAGGCAACTGGGTTACAAGCAACGTTTACGCAACTTCAGAAAGTTCCCGGTTATGGTTCCTTAATACGAGTTCCTCTCCCCGGTCCTTCCGTTCTAAAGAGACCAAAAAAAAGCCAGGGGCCACCTCACGCGCACGCACGCACGCACACACACACACGCACGCACACACACACACACACTCGGAAATGGAGGCCGAGGACGCGGGCAGGATCGCTCTCCGGCTGGAAATCAGTGTCGTTCTGCTTTTCGTCGGTAAGGTTCTTTCGTTTCTCCTGTTTTATTTATTTGTGCCGTTTGCAGTTGTGTTTTAAATCCCTACAGAGGACTCGCTGACGTGTAACATTCTGGAAACTGTCTAAGGCGCTGCGTTTCCTGCTCCCCCCCCCCCCAAGAAACGGGTAACGACGGACGAGCTGAGAGTTTCATATCAGCGCTAAAACGCCCTGCATTGGGGTGTAGGGGGGCGAGCGCCCCACCAGGGAGGGCTTGAAAACACCCTTCAAAGCCCCTGTGCCAGTGCCAGCGACAGTCCCCGCAGACAAACGCAGCACCTGCTGGATGTTTTCAAGGAACCATGTTTCTGAAAAGCTGAAACTCCTGTACATTAAAAAGCACTGCCACGGGTGCCTTCTCCGAAGAACGTACTTATTTTTAAGTGGTGCCGACATCAGGTTTCACCCGTGAAAGAGAAAGCGTTTCCTACGTCCCAGCTCTGATCACCCTCATGACCTCGAATCTTCCCACAAAGCGTGGGTCACAGGTCCAGGCAGGGGGCGAAAGCTCGTACCATGAATTCTCTCTCATCGGCAGAAAACTAAGTCAAAGCGTTAACGGTGATTTCTTTGGGGCAAAAGGACTCTGGGTGGTCTCTTGCTTCGACTGTCATAAGACTCGTGTTTTTTCTAAGGAGTCCTTATTACTTGTATGAACTTTCAACCAGTGTTGCTTTAAAGAAGGATCCAGATCTTTTCAAGCTGTATCCAGAGAGGAGAGCAGACAGGTGGTCTGGGGCCTGCCCTAAAATGACGAGGGGGTGGAGGAGCAGGTGGGGGACAGGGACGGACACGGGGCTGAGGCTGGAGACAGCGGGGTGTGGCCACTGTGGCCCGCAAGAGGCTTTCGTGAAGTGTCAGAAATTCGCTTTCCATTTACTTCCCAGTTTGTTTTTTAAAAATATAGTGATTTTTTTTTTTATGCCTTCCATCGAGGAGATACACTGTCCCTCTTCCGGAGGGGACTGTGTTAAATTAAAAAGCCAGCCCTGCAGATCGTGAGAGTTCGTAGAGGAGAAACTTTTCACGGGAGCGGGTTGCGGCGACACATTGTCCAAACTTCCCTTTTTCGCTGAGCTGCCGCTGAGCGGGCACAGCGGGAGACGGACACTTCCTCCCCAGCCTGAGCCCCGCAGGAAGCGGCCCCAGCGGTGGGGGGCCCCCCGGACCCCCCGGGGGGAAGTGGGCCTTGGGTGGGGGCGCAGGACTCCAGGACGGGTTAAAGGTCAGCCGCCCTGTCAGGAACCGTGTGGGGCCAATGGGAACAGATGCGCGGAGCACAGGGCTGGGTCCCCACTCGAGTGTGTCACAGAGTCACTCACGGAAGAAGACAAACGCCATGGGAACCCCAGGGCGGTGACACAGTGACAGTGCCAGGGGGAAATGGCAGCTGCCGGGCCGGGCCGGGCCGGGCCGGGCCGGGCCGGCTCGCTGGGCCTCTGCTCGGGAAGGGAGCCGGGCTGTGCGTCCCCGAGTGTGCACGCGCCTTGTACCACGGGGAACCCAGCGCCCTCAGCTGAGCCGAGCCCGCGGCTGCCGCCCCCCTGGGCCCACCCCGGCGGCCAGTGTGGACGGGGAGCCGGCCAGGAGCTCGGCTCAGCCCGCCTGAGGTCGCGAGGCGGCCCCTGGCCGCTCTGCGGGGCGGTCCCCGCACCAGCGCCTCGTGGGCGAGCGCGGGGTCAGGGAGGGACTCCGGAGTGGGTCCTGGCCAGCGGCATGGGGGGCAGGGCAGCGAGAAGCCTGCTCCCACGCGCCTCTCCCCCACAGGTGCGGCGGGCGGCTGCACCGTCTCCGTGTCGCAGCCGCCCGTGCTGGAGGCAGACCCCGCGCAGGGCGCCGTGACCATGCCCTGCTCCTTCTCCATCGCGGGCTGTCCCCAGGGGCCGCCCACCAGCCTGTGGTTCCGCCTGGGCGCCCAGCGGCCGGAGCACCTCTGCTTGGACGGCTGCCCGAGCGAGGCGGACAAGTTCACGGTGAGGACGGACCTGGCGCACAGCCAGGTGTCCCTCACGGTCCACGGGGTGACGGCCAACGACAGTGCCCTCTACATCTGTGGGGTGGCCGTGACCGGGTCGGAGGAGCCGCAGGCCAAGCGGACCGGAGGCGGGACGGCGCTGGTGGTGAGAGGTGCGTGGGCCCCGGCGTCCCCAACAGAGGGGACCTGACCGTGAAGCGCGCGGGGACAGAGAACTCTGCCCGGCCCTGTGGGCGCCCCCTCCCAGTTCCCCCGGCCAGGGCCACGCCTGGGGCCGGCCCCTGCCCCACAGCAAGCGCTCGGCCAGGCCCCCCAAGCAGCAGACACTGAACGGGCTGCCACAGCCGCGGCGCTCGGACACCACTGTCCGCTGTCTCCACCAAAAACAATGCCGACGCCCTGGCACAGACGGCCGTGAACTGTCCCCTCACCTAAGTACCACTTTATATAGAAAGCGATCCGAAACATCGTGACGAGTAATGGAAGTTCCTTCCATTAGTGTTAAAACGAGTGGCACCCCAAGTGTGACACATCTAAAGGACGATGTGTACTCTCGGGTGTGGTCGGGACCAGCAGGGCGGGACCCCTTTCTGGTCACGCTGTGGGGCGCGCACAGTGACGGTGACTGTAGCATTTCTGTTTTGGTCACCGACGAAGGCACGAGGGTTCTCAGCGAGGAAATGCGGTGGCTCCTGATAGCCCTCACGTCGCTGCTGTCCATCTACCTCGTCGTGGTGCTGGTGGTCTTCTCGGTCCTCTCTGCGGTAAGTGGCACTCCCCCGGAGGGCCTGTCCCCGCGGTCCCGAGCCTCAGCAGCAGGAAAGAACCGCCAGCTGCCGGCTCGCGAGCACCTTCCTACGCGTGGGCAGAGGTGTGTGCGGCCGGCGGCACGCGCTCTCATCACCAGAATCCCTGGCCAGAGCACACAGTTCACAGCGTGTCCTCTTTAAAACCCGTAAGATGGGGATAAGGGACCCCCTTTATAACCATCTTACTGTGCTGTCCTCCCGCTGCGGGTGAGAACCAGTATCTATGGAAGTTTATGAGCAGAAAGGGGTTAGCAAAGAGAGTAGACACTGCCCTAGAATATTTTTTAAATGCCTACAATTTTTGAGACAGAATATCTCCTGGCTGCTCGTGTGCTCTAAGAGGGGGTCTGGTCTGAATATGTTTATATTGGGATTACTTCATTTAAATCCAGTCATCAACAGCACTTTCGTTGTTATTTTGTTCATTGTAAAATTCATTATAATTATAAAAGCATCTCAGAAGTGACATGAAAATTATTAACTTATGATAAATCACTTAAATATTAAGTGAACTTGACTTTCCTTTTTTGTCTTGACAGACAAAATCTAACCCTCTGGGAAACAAAGTAACGGAAGATTCACAAAAGGTACAGACCAAGGCTTGTAAAATGCCTTTGACACTGTAGCGAGTTGTAACTGTTTCGAATCCTAAATGTTTAAGAGACAACAGAGAGCGAGCATCGTGTAACTTTGAAGCAAAGTTGCAAGTTTCTTATAGTTGAGAAACTCACGATCTCAAGGGGTAAAGTGTGGCTTAAACCTCACAGCTGTCTGCAGTGAGTTCCGCCGCAGTGGGAGGGGCGGCCGCAGTGGGAGGGGTGGCTGTGGGGGTTTGGGGGGGGTGGGGAGGGTTCGCCTCTGGGGCTGGCGGCGGTAAAGAGAGCGAAGGCTCCGAGGACGAGGACGAGCGGCGATCGCCACCTCTCACCCTGAGAGTGACGCTTCCGTCCTCACTTGCGTGCGCAGAAGATGAGCGCCCGGCGCGTGTTCCAGGAAATCGCCCAGGAGCTGTACAGCAAGAGATACGCGGGGAGGAGCCAGCCGCAGGTGAGCGCTAAGCGATGTCACGCGGACGGACGCACGTCTGACCACGCCCCGGGGCTCCCGTGGGCAGCCACGGCTCCCTCGGGCCTCTCACATGTGATGGGCGTCGACACAGACCCCGTGTTGAGGAGCACATGACGAGGACGTCCCATAGGACGCTCCGCGGGCTGGGCTGGCCTCTCAGTGACACGGGCTCTTTCAGAGCGCGCTGGGCACAGGCGGTGCCTTCAGCGCAGACAGGGGTGCCGTGTGGATTAATTAGGGCGGCCTTGTCCGGCGCCCCGCACGCGGGAGCAGCCGCCCGGGATCAGATCGGACTACACAGCGAGCGCGACTTGTTGTCAATGGGGCAGAAACAGGCGCACGCTAGAGCAGATGCGTCTGGGGGTGCAGGTGGGGGTGCCAGCGGCGTGGCCTGCAGCCCGGGCTGGGGCGGCTCCTCGCAGCCTGTCACACGAGGTGTGGCTTTCGAGCCTGGAGCGCAGAGACCCGTGCAGATCTGAGCTAAAACGGGCAGGAAACACGAGCTTACGTCCCGCTAAGGTAGCCTCCTCTCAAACAGCAGCTGAGGCAAATGCAGGGAGCTTCTGATAAGGGGAGTGTTTTTCCAAAGGCAGCTTTTAAGAGGGATTTTCACCCAGGAGAGGGTGCCCCTAGGCAGTCCTCCACCCTCGAAGCACAGGCAGACAGGCCAGAGCCGCCCCAAGTGATGACGAACCCCCCAGCCTCCTCCGGGCGCGGCCGAGGCGGGGTTTCAGCGAGGGGTCACAGGGACGTGCTCTGAGGTGGCAGCTGGATGAGGACCCCGACTTCCTGTCCCCACGCCCCACTCCAGACCCAGGAGGGCGGCCCCCCACCCTTCAGATTAGCGGCAGGACTCGGCCTGGGACGAGGTGACGCAGCTTGCACGGTGTCCGCGGGGGCACCGCGGGCCCCGTGCCCCTAACAGGGCTGTCGCTGACCCTTGCAGGACAAGGACGACACTTATGAAAACAGAAGTGCGCGCTACAACTGCGAGCGGCCGTAGGGCCGCGTCCCCCTCCACTCCGGCGGCAGCGTCCACGGACACTCGCCCACCCGCTTCCCACGACACAGTCACGGGTGGGCGTGGGCGGAGGGAAGGACGGCCGTGCCCGCGGACGGGGACACGGCGGCGACGATCACCGACCGCTGAGCCTGAGAACGCACTGGACCCCGCTCTCTCACCCGCTACAGACCCCTAAGTGTTAACGCTCAGACCCGCCCACGTTCGTCGCACGCGCCCTCCACCTGCTGCGTCCGACACGTGAGCTGTGTGACAGCTGCCGTCCTGCAGACATGAGGTCACACTGCGCGCCTCGGCACCGGGCTGTGGCGGTGCCCGGCCGGTCAGGCCAAGCTGGGAGGGAAGGAGGGAGGAGGGGAAGCTGGAAAAAGTCGTTTTGCAAAGCACCTTGGAGCGAACACGCTCTGGCATCGCCAGGGCCCGTGGCGGACGCGCGTTTCCTGCCGGGGCTGCAGAGTGACCACCGTCCTGCCACCCGCGGACAGCGGCATCGGACGAGAGCGGGGTAAGAAGGCGGCAGCCGGAGCAGAAAATCCAGGGCAGACGCCGAACAGGGAACACGGCAGAACAAATGAGCCACAGGGACGCTGGAGGCCAGCGGCACGCCCAGGGCCGCGGGGCGGGGAGGGACCCGTAGGGACGGCGCCTTCGCGATGTGGACTCTCAGACTCTCACCATCGGGTGGGGAGGGCGAGGGGCCCAGCTCCGGGAGGGGCCCAGCTCGGGCCCAGGGCCAGGCACGGAGCACCGTGTCACCGCTGTGCAGGGAAGCACGTCACCGTCCGTCCACGGAAGGCGCCCCAGTGCGCCCGCTATTAAACGTGGGTCCCAGCCACTACCTTTACTTCTCTAAAGTGTCTCTTTTAAAACGGCGTGAAATGAAGCATGTTCTTAGCTTTAAACCCCAGACAGGAGTTTTAAATATTTTAAGATCCCTCTGAAAGCGTTCTGTGTTGACGGCTTAAATCTCTGATCTCCAAGGAGCACGTACTCGCATCGTGTGCATGTGTGTGTGAGTGTGTGTGTGTGTGTGTGTGCATGCACACGTGGTGTGCTGTGTGTGGGCGTGCAGTGCATGTGTGTGACTGTGTATGAGTGTGTCCCCAAACAGACCGTCCTGTGTCCCCTCGGGGATGCACACCCCACTCCGGCGTGGACGGGCACATGAATGGGAGTGAGCACGAATGCCACCCAGGCGAGCCAGGCGTGGGTCCGGCCGTGTCCCCGCCACTGCTGGGAGCCAGGACATTACTTCTGGGCCAAAAATTCACCATTCTTTGCGTAACCAATTGGCAGATAAAATCCCTCAGATAAACCAGTGTTTCGTGGAGAATACGCCTCCCCCGCCCCCGCTGCCAGCCACGGCGGTGTTTCAGAGACTGATTTTCACGCGGACATTTGGAATACGCTTTCCCAGAGCGAGCAGTGCCGGCCCCACAGGGCCCGTGTGGAGTGCCCGCTGCACGGGTTCACGCGTCCGAGCGTCCGAGCGTCCAGCAGCCTGTGTCGCACGCACAGCCCAGGGCAGGGCCTCCGGACGCCACCCCGGTCACATGGCACTCGTCCCTCCAGCCCCGCTGTGTCCCGTGGCGGAGCCACGCCCCTGTCCACCCTGGGCTGCAGCAAAGGCACAGGCGCGGGTGCCAGCCCACACCCCGTGGGTGACGGGCAGCGGGCGCGGGTGCCAGCCCACACCCCGTGGGTGACGGGCAGCGGGCGCGGGTGCCAGCCCACACCCCGTGGGTGACGGGCAGCGGGCGCGGGTGGCAGCCCACACCCTGTGGGTGACGGGCACGGGCGCGGGTGCCAGCCCACACCCCGTGGGTGACGGGCAGCCGGAGCACACTTACCGTTTTCCACGTAGGGGTGAAAGGGTAAGACCAGGGCGAGGATGACTCTGCCTCGCGTTGGCTCCAGGACACTTCTGATGTCCTTCAGCAAGGTCAGGGGCTGGTCGCAGCGGTCCAGCAGATTCAGACAGCTGATGACGTCATACTGGAACCCCGTGTTCTGCCATTCGTTGATGCCCAGCACTCTGAAAAGATCGGAAAGGCTGGGCTGATACAAGCTCCCTTACAGACAGCTCTAAAAGCAACCGCGAAGCCAGTGGGGGCTCTGACCTCAGAGTAAACTCAAATCTTCACGCACATTTGCAGAAAGAAGAGGGCCACGCGAGAAAAAAACGCAACCGTATTTCTTGAAATTTTGCATTTCATCTATTTCCCGATCTCCCAACATACAAAATGTTCTGGACGGGAACTGATTACGTGTCTACCAGGCGTGACGACCCGGTGATAAAAATGGTCAGAAACCCAGGCGCCACATTCTCTAACGTCAGTCAGTGAACTGAGTCCCCCTTTCTGCGCTCACGGGCATTCAATCACACGACGGGTCGCACACTCGTGCCTCTGTCCCTGCGGTGCCGCCTGTTTTAAGAACGGCCGGCGGTGGTGTAAGGTCATTTCCACGCACGACCCGCCCTTTCACACACATCCGTTTCACTCCGGAATCTCCACGTCTGAGTACTTTACAGACGATAAAGCGCAGGACGTCCTGTTAACCGTGTAAGTTTGCGGAACGCACACTTAGCAAACGACACTCGGCCTCTAAGATCACTCTCTCTCTCTCATGCACACGCACGCACACACACACGCACACACACACACGCACACACGCACATACGCGCACACACGCACACACGCGCGCACACACACACGCACAGGCGCACACATGCACAGACAGGCGCACACACGCACACACCCACATACGCGTGCGCACACACAGGCACACACACATGCACACACACGCACGCACACACGCACACACACGCACGCACACACAGGCGCACACATGCACACACAGGTGCACACATGCACAAACGCACATACGCGTGCGCACACACAGGCGCACACACGCACACACACACAGGCGCACGCGCGCGCACACACAACACAACAAGCGCTGGGAACATGGACAGCTGGTGCCTGGCTGACGGGACGCGAAATGGTGCAGCGGCTACGGAGAGCCGCCTGGCAATTCCCAAAAAAGATTCAACACGGAACTACCGTACGACCCAGCATCCCACTTCCGTATGTACACCCAAAAGAGGTGACAGCAGCGACTCGGACAGGGGACTGTACAGTGTGTTCGCAGCGGTGTTATTACAACAGCTAAAAGGCGGAAGCCGCCCGGTGCCCGCTGACAGGTGACGGATGGACAGTGTGCACTACATGGGTGACGGGCCGCCGTCGGCCTTGGGAAGGAAGGGGACGGACACGCTACGGCCCGGGTGGACGCTGAGGACACCGCGTCCAGTGCAGGGCACGAGTCCTCGCACAGCAAGGGCGTGGGGCTCCTCCTCTTTGCGGTCCCCAGGACCCAGAGCTGAGGCGTGGGCGCGCGGGCCACGGAGGGTCGAGGAGCTAGTGCCCGATGGTGCGGCGTGTCAGGGGGGACGAGGAAAAGGTCCCGAGACGGACGGTGATGGTCACACGACCTGCGGACGAGCTTCGCGACGCCGGACTGTGCACTTAAAAATGGTTCGAGTGGCAAGTCCTATGTCATCTACTTGTACGATGAAAAAGGTTCATTGAGAACATTTCGAGAGTGCCACATTCCTTTCCAATCGCGTCTCACCTGCCCTTCCCCCCTCGACAGCCCCAGGAAAGATGGTTTCTCTCTGTTTCCATTTAGCTGTGGCACGAAAAGGTCTGAAACCTCCTACGGTACCTGTACTTCTTCTTCTGCAGCTGCCAGATCATCGTTTCCGACAGCTCCGTGGCGTAAATTTCTTCAAAGTGAGGGCTCATGATTTTTGTGACTTCTCCATCCCCGGCACCTAGATCAAGCAGTCTGCGGGTTTTCCAGTCCGGATTGATTTTAAGCAGCCTCTGAAACTGATCTGGTGAAAACACAAACATGGAGCCTCTTCCTAGCAACCTGTGAGAAAAACAAAAAAAGAGGACAGAAATGGACACGGGCACGAGGTCGGCGCCGCCCCCACACGCGGGGGCGGCCCGGGGCGGCTCACGCCGGCGGCTTTGCGAACTCGGGTCTATTTCACACGATTCTGTGGGTAAAACATACGTCATCCCTCACGTGGTTACAAAGCAAAGCTAGTAAAATTAAGTCAATACATCCAGATAGTGTCATCTGTCTTTGAGGTGGCAAAGAATAGCCCCCCCAAGGTGGGCGGGGCCGAGAGAGGAATGACAGGTGGGAAGGGACACAGGCGAGAGGGGAAGAGAGGACACGAATGAGAAATTGCAAGATGGATGAAGCATCTGTGTCGGAGCAGGCCGGGACGATGGACGGGGCGACAGGGAACGGGTGCCGGTCACGGAGGTGGCTCGGGCCACGGCACCAGCCAGCACCGGGCGGAGAACCAAACCGGACGACAGAAGCCTTTAGGAAACTGAACAACGGATGAGGAACAACCGCTGTAGTAGATGTGAGAGGCTGGAGACACGGGGAGAGTGGCCCTCGAGACAGCAGCAAAGTTGCACGTTTGTGTCCGTTCAGATGTCACACGATCGCTGGGTCCCAGTACTCCTAACGATCCTGAAAGCGCTCCAAACCGCGACGCCGGGCAGACCGGCGAAGAGGCGTCAGGCTGGGGGAGCGGAGGCTGCAGATCAGAGCGAGTCCACGGAGGCGGCCCCGGGCGTCCTCGCGGGCCCCTCGGACGGGGTGCGCCGGCTGCAAACCCCCGCGTCCCCGTCACACGTCCCTCGGTGAAGCGGACGCAGACAGCACGGCGGGGAAGCGGGGTGGCCCGGCCACAGAAACTGCTCCGCCCAGACCAGGCCGGAGTGGAAGCCGGCCCGGGGGGACCAGGTCAGTCCGTCCTGGACGCGGCCACCGGGCGCAGCCCCCTTGTCACACAGCGCAGAGAGACGCACACCCTGGCGCTCCTGGAAAGGCCGGCTTCGGGAGAGAATCCAAATTCGGGAGTGCACACGAGAGGCCCCAGCCCCTGCTCCAGCCACTGGGGCGTTTCTGGGGATGGGGACCTCGGTCACAGTGGCTCCTCTGCCCCATGGAAAAACCAAACGCGGGCGGGGCGGACCTCCCCCGAGGGAAGGGGCCGAAGCTGCTGGACAGCGCCCGGAACGTCCTGCGGGTGCCAGTCGGGCCGAAAGGCGGGGACGGAGGTCACGGGCAGCCCAGCCGGGGACCGTGCTGGCAATGTCGGCACGGGCTTGCCACGGGGCCAGAGTCAGCTGTGACAGTCCTCTGGCTTCGGCGTTCCCAGGGGCACACCAACAGCTCACGGGCCGGCTCTCTGGGATGTGCGCACCTCGTCCTGCCCATCGCAAAGTGCTGGGGTCGCCAAGGCCGGAGCACAGGGTCACCTGGGAGAGTGCCCAAGGAGTGATGACAATAACCCCAGAGCCTGTCCCATGGGCGGGGAGGAGAAAGCTGCTCCAAGGTCAGAGGCGGCCACGTTAAGGTCAGAGGTGGCACACCCTGGCAAGTTCACCAGTGGGTCTGGCCGCTACGAGCCGCGACAAGCCATCGCCCACCGCTGGGGGGCTTCGGGCCATGCTGACGGAGCCTGCAGTCCAGGCGCCTCACTGCCCCGCAGCGCCCCCAGGAGCCGGCTGGGGCCGCAGACCCAGGCTCCGCCCAGCCCGGCGGACTCAGAAGCCGCCTGCCAGCCGGACCCCGATGCCGTGCACAGAAGCCGGGCGCGCTGCCCTCGCCGACCCCGGCCGCAGAAACGCAGGCGGCGCGTCAGGGCCGGTGGAGGCCGGGGCACCCCTGCAACGGGACCCCCCTCCCTTCTCATTCTCCCCGGGAACGCCGGGGGAGGAAAGCCCGAGGCGCACTCACCCGTTGATGGACGTCCGGGACATGAACAGGCTGAACACGGAGGACACGAAGGAGTGGTAGAGCTGGATGAAGAGCCAGCCCGACTTCTCGATGCTGTTGTCCAGAAAGGTCCGGGTGCCCTGGTCCAGGTGGCTCTGCACGAACACGGCCCGCAGGGGCTCGCACAGCCGCTCCCTGCTGCACGCGTACCACTGCGGGGGAGACGGGTCACAGCTCGCCGCGGGCACGCCGTCCACGCCCCGGCACACGCGGGAGCCCGGGCCGCACGTACAGTGACCCCCGGGCCCACGGGTCCCCCCTGCGACCCACCGCGGAGGACAGAGTGCTTCCTCGTGGGCGAGGTCTCCCTCCACCCTCGCCCCACTCAGGCAGGGACGGAGCTCGGGGGTCAGGGGGACGCGACACGAGAAGGTCGTGAGCGGCGCTGTCAACCTTGTTTGTCGGGTCAGAAACCAGCCACATCGTGCACCGACCGCACTCGACGCCGACCAACCACCAGCGCAGGGCGAGCAGCAAGTGCCAGCCCCGGCGACCCACCCCGCTCCGTCCTTCCTGCAGGCTCCACGCGGGCCCGTGCGCCGCGGGGCGACGCCGACCCGGCCACAGAACGTGCTTGAGTAAGAAGGCCCCTCAGGTCGCACTGCGGTAACGAGGAGACAGACGCCAGCAGAAGGACCCGACTTCCCGGCCCGGGCTCTAAGGAGGGTGTGCTCTCCCTCGGTCCCCAAAGGCCAAGGAAGTCGTCACACGTCATCGCGACACTTCCACGAACCTCCCGCCTACGGCACGCGCTGGCGTGCGGGGAGGGTGGCGTGCCCCGCGAGGGCACGGGAGAGCCAGGCCCCCCGGCCCCCGCGTCTCTGCCCGCCTGGCTGCTCCCGTGATAAACCGCTCAGCTCAAGTCACGAGCCTCCCGAAACTCTGTGCGAGAAACTCTGTGCCAGTCGTTGCAGCAGATCGCCCAGCCCGGGGCAGGGGTGGGGACCCCGGATTGGCAGCCACGTCGGACGGAAGCCTGGCCGTCCGTGGCTCTGCCTGGCGGCCAGCCGCGGGGGTGAGCGCAGCCCTGTGGGGCGGACACTGAACGGAGCTCGAGAGCCGGCCACGCGGGTGGCGCCGGAGACCGGGAGGAGCAGCTGGTGTCGGGGGGAAGGGGCGCCGCGGGTAAGGATGTGCTTGCCGCCCCGAAGCCTGACGGAGAGCACGCGCAGACAGGAGGAAGGGGCTCCCGGGGCGGCCCCACCTTGTCGGACTCAGCCGCAAAAGCTCCAGCTAGAGCGGCTGCCCCTCGCCACCAGCTGCCCCGTCCAGACTAGGGCCACAAGCGGGGGGACAGCTCCCTACGACGGAGGCAGCACGTCTCCAAGGGGGCGTCAGGAAGCGGTGGGAAGGCCTCAGCCTTGAAACCTGGCAGACGGCGGCTCGACACCCAGCGCTGCCGTCTACAGACTGCTCCCCGAGCGAGTCTCGCCTCTAGGCCTCCACCTTCCGTCTGTAAGATGGGGGTGTACCGCCTACGCCTCCCCGAGATGTCCCGAGGATCGGAGTGGGTGATCCTGAACGTGCCTGGCCCACGAGAGAACCCCAATAAGTGGAGATGTCCTTCCCCTTCCGGTCCACGGTCCACAAAAGCTGGTCAGAGGAAACCTGAAGTTCAAGGGGGTCCCTAAAGCCACACTGTCCCTCTGGGCTCTCAGCCGCTCTCAAAAGCAGCGAGTCACCAGACCCGGGCCGCCTAGTGCCACCAAAACCCCCCAGGAAGGCTTCACGGCCAGCGTCCCTGCACTCGGAGCCTGTCCACTACGGGGTGGTGTCGGATCCGGCTGATGACATCGACCTTGACAGCTAAGCATTCAGAAGCCACATTTTAATCGCTTCTCGGCCTTGTAGCCAAGATCGAGTGAAGCGAAACTCACACTTTGTTTCTGCCATGCAGACACACCGGTCCACAGCCTCCCCGCCGGCACTGTGCATCTCAGCTCGGCCCAGGCACAGCCGAGCCAGCCACGACCTCTCCGCCAACGACGAAAGCTACCCGACACCCCCTTCACGCGAGCTTCCGATGTGCGTGACGAGGCACCCCCACGTCCTTCCAGGGGCAGTTTCCACAGGTCAGGTGGAGTTGCTTCAGCTCTGATTTCATAAATACATGACTGGCAGTGTCCCCTGCAAAGCCTCACGCGCTGCAGGGTTTTATAACCCTGGCACGTGAGCACAGCTGCAGAGGAAGCTGCGTCCTTGCCTAACTCGCAAACCACCACCTTCAGCCAGCGTTTCTGGGTCCGTGTGTACGGAGTTGGGTCCTGAAGGTCTCCTGGGCCACCTTCAAAGGGGCGCACTGTCCCCGGCCCCTGGGGAGCCCCGCGCCAGAGATGACAGTGTGGGACACGGACGCAAACACCTGCCAGGGCTCGGCACAGGCCGTGAGGGAGGCAGGAAGCGCTGCCCCAAATCTCTCTGGGATCTGGCTGCGAGGCCTCCAGGCCCTCCAAGCTGGCTCAGAGGACGCGAGCCCGGGGGTGTCCTCTGGCGAGCTGGCTGCCGGCGCCCAGCTCCGCTAACCCAGCTGGGCCTCGCTCTGGTCTGCCCCCGCGGGTGCCTGGGGAGTCAGGGGACAGAGACCGACTGTCCTTTAGCGCTACCTCTGACCTCTGGCTGTGCTGTCCAAGTATTCTTTCATTTGGAAAAAAAAAAACAAACCATTTCAATTCTATCTTGAATCTACGAACACGTGTGGCGCAGCGCAGTTCTGAGCTTATGAACTAAAGTCAGTCAGATACACACGTACTTAACAATATGGATTTTAAACGCTATTTGTGCTTGTAAAAAAAAACCCACGTTGCAGTTTGTCATCTGGAGGAGGAGGAGGAAGAGGCCTGGCTTGGTTCTAGACAGTTCCATAACAATGCTCTCCTCACTCCATCGGCCGAGCAGCTGTTGGATGAGTGTTATTCCCGGGAACCTGGTTGGCGGGGCCTCGCCCGGGCCTTTCCAGAATCAGCAGCTCTGACACAGTCGCCTTAACGCTACGCGCACCGAGAGACCAGCTCCGAAGGCCCTCCTCGCCCTTCCTTCCTTCTTCAGTTCCGCGTCGGCCGGTCTGGAAAAGTGACAGAACTAGTTTCTCCCCAGTGAGTCAAGCCACCCACCTTGCAACCTGTGATTAAGAACCTGCTGATTGAGGAAGCTGAAATCTTCTCTGGGGAAAACCTCTTTCCGTAAAGGGTCGGGCAGTAAGTACTTCCGGCGTGCAGGTGACAGAGCGGCCACCACCCCTGGCTGCCTGGCCCCTGAGCTCTCTCGGACAACAGGTAGACGACCGAGGCAGCTCTGTTCCCACACGGCTTTTATGTGTGGACACCGAAACCTGGATTCCATACGAGAGATTGTCACATGCCACAAAAGAGTGTGTGTATTTTTGCAACCATTTAAAGATGTCACCCGCTTCGCAGGCTGTAAAGACAGGTCACACTGGGCCGGAGCGGAGCGGGCCCGTGGGCCGTGTCGCTGCTCCAGGGGAAGCCGTCCCCTGCTCTGGCCCGCCCTGCGCAGGGTCCTCTGTTGTGAAGCTGGCACACGGCACCGAGTCATCACAATGGTGCTGCTACCGCAGTTTCCCAGCTGCCTCGGCTCAAAAGCCTTCCCTCCCGGGCCCCGGGTCACCGAACAGCGACACCAACGCATTGGCAGTGCCGCGTGGTGCCGAGCCCCACATCACGCTGTGAATAAAGCCCCCGCCAGCAAAACCCGTGCGGGGGATGGCTCACCCGGATCCATACCCCTCCGTTCCTGCAACTCCGAAAAGCCGCACGTGGCCGGCTCCGGCACCCACACCCCCAAACGAACACGGGGAGACCCTGAGCAGAAGGAGTCATTGGAAGGGGGGAGAGAAACATGCGAGTTAAGTCACTTCACAAGCAACCAAGTGTGTAAGGCGAGTCCAGGATCCTGGGATAGGAAGCAGAGGGGACATCTCCCGTTTCCCTCGACCTCACTGTGGTTTCCAGAGACGTGATCCTGCTGCTCACTTTAACCTTCATTCGCGGACACTTCCATACTGTGATTGTATCGCCTGGAATAACACCCGGATTGATTATTCTAAGGAAAAGAGCTACTCTCGTCCTAAGTATTTGGGAAGCACCATGTTAGCTGTCACCTTGGAGAAAGTAGCAGCGAAACTGTTAGTGCAACTGGTTAAAACACAAACACTCACACTCACACTCACACACACGCACGCACGCACACACTCACACTCACGCACACACACACTCTCACACTCACACACACACACGCACATTTCCGAAGCACAACAAAGCAAATCTGGAGCCAGTATTCGTCTTCCTCAGAACACGACAGACCCGGCTTTACGAGGCATGGCAGCAGAAAGCAGCCTTGGTTCACAGGAAATATTCTGAGACCAGGGCTCTACGTGGGGTCCACAAAAATCAAAGCACTTAGACAGGTTTCCAATTTTTAAAGTACGTCCGATTTTAGGAGCGCTGAAAACATCACATACACTGCGGCAGAGGCACCCGCGACACCTGTCAGAATAAACGCCTGCAGCTTAGGAGACGCAACCAGGATCCACGCCAGTGTGAAGGGGCTTCTCTTTACCCCGTCCGCCACCTCACCTACCGACCACTGAATACGGCACTTCTAATCTACCGCCGTGCACCACTACTCACGTTTCGTATGTGACACTTTGGTGACACCGTACACCCTCGTGACAGTACTTCAGAGCTGTTTACCTAAAAATGACTCGGGGAAGTAAGCCACAGCAGAGAATGTGGTTTTACAACCTGAACTCGCCGACCTTTACGTACACGCCTAATAATATCACAGGGATTATCCCCTAACAAACACTACTAGCTGTGGGATTACAAAAAATATATATATTATGGAAATAATTTCCCTCAAAAATAGAAAAGGGCCACTGTAAATATTTGCTAAGTATACAGTAAACGCTACTTTTCTGAAGGAATTGCTTTCACGCTCCTGTGTAATGCTTTAAAACACATGAGATCGACTCTCTGAACACCTGGCATACTAACAAAAGCAACACAGGGAAATGATGAGACAACATGGGGAATAGCGGGGAGGGCAAGCTGCAGGATCAGATGTGGATATGGAATCTCTCCCTCTTAATCCTACAGCTGACCTGTGCCAACTCCTTTACGCGGCACAGAACCGGGCTCATGCGAAGCCTGCCCAGTCCAGCCGGTCCCCCTGCGTCACCTGCAACTCTGAAAATGATTCACCGCTGCCCAGATCCGGTTTGCACGCCCTGCCGGGAACTGCCTCCCGACCAGGGCTTCCGAGTCAGGCACCGGCGTCAGAGTTTGCAGCAGGTCTCGCAGGCGGGGTGGGACGCGGGCGACAGACCTGTCAAACGCATTTCCTAAGTGCTTGGGGGCAACGTCCTCGGGACGAGCCGGGGGAGCCGGGCGTCCGGCCGCGTGTCTTTACGACCCTTTGTACGATCACGGAGTCGAGCGGAACAAATGGAGGGGCCGGCGGGTCGGGGGCGGGGAGGGCGCGCGGGGCGGCGGGCTCCGCCGGGCCTGTCGCCGGGGAGGCCCCGGGCCGGGGCTCCGGGCCGCGCAGACCCCGCGGCGGCCGAGCGAGCGCGGCCAGCGCCCGGGGCGCGGGGACAAGGCGGCCGGCGGCGGGGACACGCGAGGCCGCGGCCGCCGCGCGGGGAACAAAAGGCGCCGCGGGGCCCCGGCGAGCGCCGCGCGGGGAAACTGGCCGGGCCGGGGCCGCGCCGCCGCACAATGGCCGGGAGCGCGGGGGGCCGGGGCTGGGGGGCGGGGGGCCGGGCGGCCACGCCCCCCGGCCCCGGCCCTGTCCCTGTCGCCGGCCCCGGCCCCGTCCGTGTCCCCAGCTCCGTCCCTGTCCCCAACCCTATCCGTGTCCCTGTCCCAGGCCCGTCCCTGTCCCCAGCCCCGATCGTGTCCCTGTCCCCGGCCCCGGCCCCGATCGTGTCCCCAGCCCCGTCTCTGTCCCCAGCTCCAATCGTGTCCCTGTCCCCAGCTCCAATCGTGTCCCCAGCTCCAATCGTGTCCCTGTCCCCATCTCCGATCGTGTCCCCGGCCCCGGCCCCGTCCCCATCCCCGGCCCCGGCCCCGGCCCGGCGCGTACCTGGTGGTTCTCCTTCCCGCCCGCGGCCGCCGCCGGCCCGCCCGGGCCGCTCGTCATGTTCACGTACAGGGAGCGCGAGAGCGGGCTCCGCAGCGTCCACATCCTCCGCGCCAGCCACACGGCCGCCAGGCTCAGGCTCAGGCTCAGGCTCAGGCTCAGCCAGCGCGCCAGCCGTCTCATCGGGGACCGCGCCGCCGCCCGGATCACCGCCGGCGCCGCGGCGAGGAGCGGGAGGCGCCGTCGCGTGCGGCCGCCGCCGTCCGGGCCCGAGCCATCGCGCCCGACTCGCCCATCCAGCCCCTGCAGGGCCGAGGCGGGGGTGGGAAGGGGCGGGCGGCGCGGCCTCCCCGCCTCCGCCGTCCTCGCCGCCCGCGGAACGCCGCCGCCCGCGGCGCGGGTTTCCACCCGGAGCACGTACGGGCGCGGGGCGCGTGCTCGGCGCGCCGCGCTGCCCCCGCCCAATGAGCGGCGCGGGCCGGCGGGGGCGTGGCCGGGGCGGGCCCGTGACGTAGCGGGGGCGTGGCAAGGGGCGGGGCCGAGGAGCGCGCGTCCGCGGGCGGCGGCGGGGCTCCCCGCGGGGCAGCGAGACCTGGGGCTCCCGGGCCCCCCGCGTGGCGGCCGCGGGACCGCTCATCCCGGCCCCAGCCGGACTTCCGCCCGGGCTCCCCGGTCGTACAGACTGGCCCGGGGCTCCGGCGGGGCAGGCCACCCCCTTCGTGCGTCCCGACACTCAGACCAAGTCCCCGCCGGAGACCGACGCGGCCGGTTCTCCGCTGTCACTGGCTCAGCCGCGAGGCTCCCTATTTGCACTCAGAGCCCAGGAGCCAGACCCCACCCCACGGGCCTCCACCCTGCTTTGCGGGGGCCGCGAAGCCGCCAGGAATCTCGGGGGGACAGCACCCCAGCCCGTTCCCCAAGCCAGGCCAGTTGCGGGCTCCTGGTTTCTACCAGCCAGCAGTGAAAACTCTGCCTCTGTTGGAAGCTGCTGCAGCTGGAGCTGCTGTAAGTCACCGTGTATCGATGACCCTTTCCTAAGAATGAAGACCCCAGAAGGGAGCCCCTGGCTTCTGGTTTCCTGGAACTGGCGGACGGAAGTTGGGCACAATCCTCAAAGCGAACGACGCTCTGGGAGCAGTATTTATCCGGATGTTCCTTTGATCATTTATAGCTCAGGGAGACCTAGCGATGTTTCAAAACCGAAGGGTTACACTGTGTCTGAAGCGCTTCCTGCTGCTACTCAAACTGCAACTAAGTAACATTTCATGGTTCTCTAACCCCTAACTAGGTTTGTTAATAACCGCTCTTAATTGAAGTTTGCTAGAAATAATGTAATACATTGTTTCTTAGGACAAGAGTTTAAAAGAAATCAACCTTTCTGTTAAACTCCAGTGTTTCCTTGGGAGACTCATTTACCAAACAGCACACCGCTGATGTGGGCGTGTTTATTAGCTTCTAAGATTCTCAGCTTGGCACCTGTGCTAAAATGGACATCTTGTTGCCTAATTTGACAGAGGCTGTAACAACAACAACAAAAGGAGGTAGGAGGGCACTTTGCGTTTTCTCTTTCCAGTATATTCCCTGAAGGCTCCTTGCCGAAACACCAAAGAGCTGACTAAATCTAGTTCTGACCTCTACCTGGCCCAAATCATCAAAAAAGGAACTATGGCAAGTCCAAATAACTCAGTCCACCGTGTCACCGCTCCCTCCTGTCTCTTGGGATCACTGTCAGAGATAAAGCAGCTCTGTACCAAAAGAAACCTTCGTAGTTTTAGAGGGGCTGAACTGGGGAGAGGGGGTGAAAGCAGCGAGAGCATAGAAAATGACAGATTTCATTTCTGAAAACAAAGGAGACCAAAAAAGGATGCTCCCCAACTCTAAGCCTGAAGAGCCGTAGCTCAGAGACTGCAAACTGTGTCTCACGCACAAGAAGCGATGGGATGGTCGCTGTAGTCTGAAGGATTGGGGGCCAGCTGACTGCCAAAGAGTCTAGCACCTCAAAAGATGTTCCCTTTATACCTGAGCAGCGGCCCGGGAAGTATAAGTCACTCATACTTTATAATAAACTTTCCAATCATCACAAAAGTACTCAAACACATGTTATCGACATTCAGCCAGCACAGGAAGAACCAAAGCACAGCGAGATCGAATGATTTGCCTCAAAGCAGCAGAGCAGATTCGATAGCAGACCTTGTCATAGAACCCAGCGTCCCAGCTCCGGGGCCTTCTAGCCATCCCAGGAGCCTCGCTGCCTCTCTCTTCGCAGACAGCCTCCCAGATTACAAATGAGGAGGAAGGAAAAAACAGCAAGAGCAAATACACGAAGCAGAAGTTCAGATTGCCCTCCGGGACTGCCCGCTTCCTTTGTCTACTAGAATGTCACCATTGTATATCGAAACCTCAATTATCCATCACGGAGAGGGGACGAGGCAGAGAGTTCTCCCTCTCCCTCTCCCCCCACTTTCTCTCTCTCTCTCTCTCTCTCTCTCTCTCTCTCTCTCTCTCTCTCTGTCTCTCTCTGTCTCTCTCTCTCACACACACACACACACAAAGATGAGCCAATATCCTTTCTCATGTGGCTTTGAAATGCAGCCAGTGATATTCAGAAGATACATAAAGGACACCCCCTGCCCTGAGCTCTGTTCACTGCACTGAACACAAGCCTGAAGTCTTGACTGGATCACACTTTACTATCTAGAATTCTGGGCAAAGCCACTTTTTGTTGTCATTGTTCTTATCCACTACAAATCACAGCATTTCCGTGTTTTCTTTTTAATTACACAGTACAGTGTAAAGAGGACCCATGGGGCAAGATACTTGGATCTGGAGAGGGCCAAAAAAAATGTGCCAGTCACTGCTGCCCACGGTCATCTCCCTGAAGAGATCACAGCCTACAAAGAACTCATATCATCACATTTTCATGTGCTTCTTTTATGCTTCTTAACATGTGGCACAGAGTGGGTGAGGAAGGTACCAGTTTTTCTTCGATATACTCACTAGATGGGCCCTGTGGTTGGCAAGCGACGGCCACCACGATAACATTATAAATGCGTTCAACAATGTTTTTACATTAGCGAGTGCAGAAGGTTCTATCTGGGCTTACCTGATGTAACTTCAGTGGCATGCAGTGACACCGCTACCGTCTCTAACTGACACATTCTAAGCGAAGGCAGAACTGCCAACGGGTTTTAAAGGCTGGCAACACGAAGGAGCCCAACTGAACAAGGAGTTGGAAGATGGGCGTTAGCAACGTGTGCTGGACGGGACAGGGGACAGGGGACACAGGACACGGGCCCGGGCTGCCCCTGAGCGCGGTGGCGCCTGCGTCCTCTGCGTCACAAGCCTGGCTCTGCGCTTCTTGCTCGTGCAGCTTGTGGCGAACTTGACCTCCGCGTCTCAGTCTCCTCATCTGTAAACTGGGGGTGGTGATGACGTTCGCCTCACTCGTGGGGCGTGGTGGGGGTGACACGACACGTTCTAAGTAGAGGGGGCTCGGGGCAGCGTCTCGCCGCAGCAAGCTCTCCTCGGGGCGCTGAGCTGCTCGTTTCCACGGCGGCGTGGGTAAATCCCCATCATCCGGGCCCCCCTGTCCTCGGCCACGATGCCGAGCTGCCCGCTCCACACCGTCCGTGAGAGTCGGGCGATCTGGAAGCTTCGCCCAGTGTAGAAACACCAACCAAGTTATCACAAGAGGGAAGCTCGGCCCAGTGTGACCGTGGCGTCTGCAAAGCCGCTCCTCCGTGGATGTCACCTCCCCTGACATCTGCTCCCAGACCCCCTCCCGACCGCTCACGCTGAGGGGGACAGAGTGGGCGTCAGGGGAGGGAACTACAACACACAACTGGGAAACGTTCAAACTTAAAATCACAGAACCGGGCCGCAGGCTCCAGCCGCATGCTTGTCAGGGTCGCCCGTCTGTCCTCCTGGGAGGAGAGCCACACCCCGACCCCCAACGTGCACAGGACTCCTCCCAGCGGGCTCTCCCCTCCCCCCCACATACACCTGTGCCAGCCACGGACTTTCACCTGCGTAGAAGCTTCTGCACCCCGCCGTTTCCCTCCCAGGTAAGCCAGTGTCAGCTTACGTCAGGAACAGCGTCAGACAGACCAAGGAACACCCCACTTTCTCACGGTACATGCGAAACACCAGCCACCGGACTGAACAGGGTGGGAAGCATGATAAGCAGAGCATGCCACCCTCACACAGGGGGCAGGCCCGCGAGCCGTCACAGAATGCATGTCCAGTCACACGCGGCTGGATGCGGGAAGGAATTGTGTGGAGCTGGGGGAACTCAGAGCAGAGAAACCTGACTTAACTTGGGGGGGCGGGGCGGGCAGGGGGGGCTGCCCTGAGGAAGTGTGGCTTTGTGGCCTCATTTTGACAGCTCCTTGCTAAGCTGGAGGCTTCCGGGTTGCCCAAGTCCGGCTTTCACACAGCGGGGGTGGCTGTGACTGGGGGACCACGAGGTTCCCCCTGGATGCTCGCTCCCTCTGGGTGGGCTGCTTAAGAAAGTCCCTCTGGCACAGGACAGCTGTCACCCGGGAAGGCCCTGCGGCCTCGCTCACAGCTCCATCCCCGGCCCCAGCAAAGAAGCCGGTTTCTTCACCGTATGAAGATGGAACCTGATGGCTCGTAAATGCTGCTGGCGTCACACAAGAGTCCTGTGCGGTGTCTTAGGGGGGGTTCGTGACCTCGGATAACCCCCTGTGCGGGCCACATGGACAAGGGTCTGGTCTCGCGGACGGCTGCCCTGTCGCCACCCAACTGTAATCAGGAAAACCAGGCCACTGCGTCTCCGTGCACTCGTTCTGAAACTGTGAAACGTGCTGCTTTGGTGACTCACACAATGGTCACACTCATGGTTTCTCTGAAGTACCCAGGAAAAAAAAATTGCACGGTACGGTGAGCAAGGTTTTATAAACATGTTACAGTAGACAAGAGATGTACATCGGGACATAAACATGAGTGAGCTGAAGAGCCCGTGCCACGGGCCACAGCAGCACACGCCCGCGGGCACGGAAAACCACGGTTTCGCACTTTGCACAAGCACACCCTGGGCTGAGCATAAGGAAGAATGCGTGTAAGGAAGTTGGAGCGATAGACCAGCCTGGAAATCAGGCAGCAGCATCCCTCTCTCTGCTCGGGGGAGAACTGTGATTGAGTTTTGAGCAGCCGGCCGCGACGCACGGGAGCGGGTGGTACAGCGACGCGCGGGGTCCCCCCTGGACTTGCCGTGTGCACAAACCGCTCCATCTGGAGAGAAGGCGTCTGGCAGCTACGAGCCGAGACCTCAGCACCGTGAGACCCCTGCCGTCTTAGCCTCCCCTTAACAAGCATCCTTTGTCCCAAAGGGACAGGCAGTGCTGGACACAGCCATTAAGGTCTCCTACAGCAGGGACGTCGCTTTGAAGTTCACCGGCTTCCCACGCTCACGTCTTTGGAAGAGAAGTTTGAGATCTGATGGGTGGGCACTGTGTCAGCAGCTTCCCCTCCCCCAGGAAGACGTCTGCCTGGGCCAGCAGAATTCAGACCCCACCTGCCACCTCCTGCTCCCGTGCCAGGCCTGGGGGGTGGCTCTGCTCATGAACGTCACCCCAGTGTGACCGGGTTCTTGTGAATACAGAACAAGCCATTGTCCCTCCAGGAACAGTCCACTTATAACCCAGACTGTAGTTGACATTGGAGCCACACTTGCTGCTTTTCAAGCAGACATCTCATCATTGCAAACAAATCGCCTTCGGTTTTCGCTTTCGTAGGGAGACACGTTTACGGATCATTTCAATCCCATCTGCAACCATCCTGCTTATTCAATGAGATCGGTCCTCAGGAAAAAAAAACAACCTGAGATCCCCCAGAGGGCTTTGCAGCACTAAACCAGTCAGGGTGTGAGACCCTCCAACCCCCTGACCGAGTTACGGACTAGAATTTCTGCATCATTGTAGCAAAAACAGCAGTGCACGCAGGGGGGCACGCTCGTCCTGACACACGGCGAGTCACACGTTAGGGGACAGCTCGCGCTTGTTAGCGCTTTCGTCCCGTTTAGAGCTTAATCCGTTTGGACACAAGTATCGTATCTGTTTAAGGCTGTTGCAAGAAAAAAAATTTTAAGTCAGGTCTTTTTGACGTGGAGTCGATTATAAGATCGCCATAAAAAAAAAATCTGGAAGTAGAGAAATACCATCGCTGTCTGAGAACCACACTTTTTAAAAAGCACGCGTGTGACGGCTTAGGGAGAGGAGACGCGAAGTCGCCGTTACCGCGGGCGAGGCCCCGAGCTGAGACCTGACCGCACACTGACGGGGGACCGTAATGATGCTTTGGGGGGTGACAGCTCCCTGGGGGTGGGGGCGGGAGGGCTGGGGCAGCCCCGGACACAGGGAGTGGGTTTGGGGGTGTCTTGGGCCTCACTCTGTGAGTCTGACCCACGTGGCCACGGCTGTGAGCGCCAACTCCATCCCCGATGCTGCACACGTCAGGTTTCCAAACCAGCAAGACCCCGGAAACCCACACTCCGGTCGTGTCCCCGGCATCGCCCACGCCGCCCTGGAACATCGCGAAGCCTCCGCTCTATTACCCCTGGGAAAATGGCCATGGACCCAGGTCAGAGCCTCGCGAAGCCCCCGCCAGCTGCAGGCTCGGCTCCTCCGGAGACCTGCGGACGTTCTCGGGTTATGAAGTCCGTGGGTTTCCCCCCAAAATGTGAGTGAAAACATACCTGTACCTACATGGCTCACGGGAGACGCGGTGTCAGTTTTCTGCATTGTCCTCCTCTTTAAAAGCAAAGCTCTCAGACGCAGAGCTCCGGAGCGTGCCACGAAATGGGAAATGATTCACGACAGACGGTGCGTACGCGCCTGCGGCCCAAGTGTGCAAGTGGGCACGTCTTTTGTTCTGAGGGTTGGGTGCTTGACGAGTTGTCACCAAATCCCGGCGTTTCTTACTCCCCCGTGTGTGAGGCCGGCCGGGGCCCCTGGAAGCGCCTGGGAGGAAAAGGGCTCAGAACTGAAAACGGACGTATGTCTGCCCCACGGAATTCTGGGCCTGGGACACGACCCCCCAACAGCACTGCGAGGGACCGCACACGCCACCACCGCCAGTGACAGCACCTGTTCGGTGCCGGACGGCGTGCCAATGTCTTCTGTGGGTCGTCTTTTTAATCACAACTTTTATTATTATTATTATTATTATTATTATTATTATTATTATTATTATTATTATTTTATTTTTATTTTATTTATTTTTTTAACAGCAGAATCCAAGGCACAGAAGGCATCCACCGCACCGCACATGAGCTGGGGCGGGTGGGTGTCAGAGGCCATGGGCCACACGCGAAGCTCTGCCGCCCCCTAGCGTTCGTCAGCTGTCCCCAGGTCGCAGCCTCAGAGTCCCCTGTGCTGCTGCTGGCCCCAGCAGCCTCCTGGCCCAGCCCAGGTGTGCTGGGCGGGATCTCTGTGTAAACGCGGAGTTTTCAACACGGCCGCAGCAAGTTTAGTTAACATACGTCATCTCACATAGATTCTAAAAGTTTGTTTAAGGTTTTTCTTCCGGTGCTGAGAATTCTTAGGAAGCAGTGGCTTAACGACGTTCGAACACGCCACACAGCAGCGTTAGCGGTCGTCACCCTGCTGTACCTGCTGTCCCCATGCCTATTCATAACGGGCAGCTGGCACCTTTTCACCACCCGCATCTGGTTCCCCCGCCCCACACCCCGCGCCTCTGGGAACCTCAATCCCATCTCTTTTTCTATGAGGTTGGTTTTTGTTTTGTTTTGTTAGCTCCCCGTATAAGTGAAATGATGTATTTGCCGTTTCCTGTCTGACTTATCTCACTCAGCATAATATGCCCTCAGGTCCCGTCCACGTTGTTGCCAATGGCAGGACGTCCTTTTTCACGGCCGAGTAATACTCCAGTGTGTGCATGCTGCGTCTTTTTACCCATCCATCCACCTACAGACACCCGGGCTGTTTCCGGGTCATGCTTCACTGAGCATGGCGGCGCAGGTGGCTCCTGACACGGTGTTTCTGTCCCCTGTGGGTAGATTCCCAGAAGGGGACTTCCTGAGTCACGTGATAATTAAGGTTTTGTTTTTGAGGCACCTGTGCACTTTTTTCGATAGCGGCTCAATTTACAGTGAGTTGTGTGAAAGTGTGTTTTGGACCTCGAGACATCTGGGGACTTCCCAGGGGTAAGTTTGCTGTTGGCTTCTGACGTCACACCCTTGTGGTCGGAAGACGTGCTTTATGTGGTTTCTATGCTGTCCCCTGTGCTGCTGCTTTTGCCGCCCGTGCTCTTGGTACCGAGCGTGGCGGCCCCGCGAGCACCCTTGGGATGGCCCCCTGGGGGTACGCGGGTGCGGGGAGGGCACGTGAACTTTTCAAGAATCTCTCAGGCTGGCTTTTAAACAGAACCATCGTTCAAATTTCATACAAGTTTACAGTTTAATGAATTCTATAAAAACAAAAGCGATACGTTACTTCCCGAGCACCACGTCCTGCCGTGACTGACGCCTGCTCGTCGCGCTGTCGCGTCTGCTGTATCTGCAGGGGGTTGTCTGCGACTCGTGTGCACGCGTCACAGAGGACAGCTCCGCCTCCGGGTGTCACGTGCACGCCACGGGCGCGCACAGCTGGAGCGCGGCGTGGCCCCGGGACGGGCCGGCACTGGCCTCAGGGGACCCCCGCGGGGTCGGCCTTGCTCCTGATGGAGAACGGGCTCCAGACCAGGATCTGGACAACCGCGACCCCCAGTGGGACCAGGCACATCGCGTGAAACATGGCGTCGCGGAGGGCGACGGGGGCGCTGCGGGGACAAAGGTGGACAAGGTGGTGAGTTTCTCCAGCGGCTTCTTTTCTCGTTCACGCGACTCTGGACAGAGAAACGTGTCAGGAAAGTTGTGCTGTCTGTGGGACCCGTTCAAAAGGCAACAGATTTCATCGAGTCATTTTGAATCTTTCACGTAATCCCTACGTTCTAGCTGCTCGGACCAGGTGACCTCGCGGTCACAGAGCTGGTGAGAGGAGCCAGGGCCGCGGTGAGGGCGCCCGGCCCCCACGTTCTCACCGACTCGCCAACCGCGAGGAGCCGGAGTCACTAGTAACACAAGCAGCGGGCCCTGCTTCTCCGCCGAGGGCTTTCAGGGGGCCCAGGGCCCCACGGTGCTTGGTCATTATTGATTATCGCTTATCAGGATTATCATCTGAATCCTACACAGTGAGAGGGGGCTCCGGGTCATCCAGGGGCCGATCGTCTGGCTGCGGCTCCTTCTGGGTCACCCGGGCCCTCAGGGGCAGCACCCCACTCATTCGGCCAAGTGAGGAGGCGCGTGAACAGCTCAGGCGACAGGCGGCGAGAGGAGGACAGAGCGTGTCACATTCTCGCACCGAAAGCATCACGTGACCACCCGCCGGAGCCGGTCCGTGTGCGGGCCCCAGGCGAGGGCCGGGCCTCCGGGGCGGGCAGATCTGTGGGGGCCCCCCGCTCTCGGAGCTCACCTCCCTCCGCGGGAGCCAGACGCCCACCGAGGGTCGACCACGAGACGACGTGCTCCGGGCGGCGTGAGGCGCCGGTGACAGCTCTGTGATGGCGGGGAGGGGGGGTGTGGGGGGCCTGCCCCGGGCCTGGCGTTCCAGCCCAGGTGTGAAGGGTGAGCGGGCGCCCACCACGCACCTGCGCCCAAGTCTCTGCGAGGCTGCACCCACCCCTGCTCCCCTGAGAACCAGCGCTGGGGCGGGGCAGCCCGGCCGGTGCCCCCCACGGGCCCCTCCATGTTGGGTCTGGTCCCAAGTGGCCGGCTGTGACCTGTCTTCCTGCCACTACGATCTGGGCTCTGAGACGACCCCAGGGGCCTGGGTCTCGGGCTGGACCAGCAGACGCACACGGACGGCAGCCCCTAGAAGTGACAGAGGCCCCCTCGGAGCTGTCGGGGTGCGGTCTCAGTGCTGCTCCGCCCAGACCACCCACACAAAACCTCCTTCCCAGGGCTCCCGGCGTCCTGCCTCCCGGCCTTCCCTCCTCTTCCACCTCGAGCCTGTCCCAGTCCCGGCGACGCACGGGGGTCGGGTGCGCACGCAGACCTGGCCAGGGCGCTCCGCCTCGGGCCGGGGCTGGGCCCAGGGGCCGCCCGGGGATCCACGTGCCTCTAGGGAGAACGCACGTGTCCTCTAAGATCTAGCACAACCTGGAGTCTGTCGCTGCCACGGGGTCAGAGCTCGCACCCAGCGCAGAAGGACAGTCAGCGGCCGAGACAGCGCTCCTGACTGCAGCCGGGCCTGCCCGCCCGCGTCCTGGGCGCGTACGCTCCCTCCGGCCTCGCCAGCCTGCTCTGGGGTCCTGCCACTTGCAGCTGAAGTGGCCTGAGTGGCACGCCCTTCCCATCGGTGCTCATGCCCAAACCACCAGAGACCGGTGCCTCTGAGCGCTGCGGGGGGAGCAGCAAGCGATCTCTAGTTGTCCTGTGACCAGCGAGGACACCGGCGCTTTCCGACAGCCGAGCACAGACTTGGAGACTGGGAAGGCCGCTCACGACCGTCCCCAGGCTCCCGCTGGGCCGAGGCCCCTCTGTGCTCCCGATCCGAGTGTCCGCCGAGCAGCAGGAGCCCCTTCCCGTCCCGCAGCATCCTTCAGCTATAAAAGATTCACAGACACCCGGGAATGGGACTCCAGCTGCCCGCCGCCCTCTCTGGCACGGAGCAGTCTCTCTCCCTCTCTCCCGTGGTGACAGGGGGCACGGGGGGCCGCTGTGACCCCTACAGACGCCGAGCTTCGTGTGAGCACGCTCACGGCACCACGGAGAGCAGGCCTCAGGCTGGCCTGAAGGTCAAGGGCAGCCCGGGGCCGGGCGACAAAGTGATAAGGCAGACTGCTGACTGCCGACGTGTGGCCTGGACCCGCCACGTCAGGCCCACGCTGTCACCTCTGAAGCGGCAACACGTCGATGGCTTTATACCCTCCAAGGCAAAGGTCGCCTTCCTTCTTGAGTCACTCGATGCTTTTCGAAAATGTCCCTCTTGTCTTTCCGCTCCCTTCTCAAGAATCCCTCGATCTCCTCAGATGTCACCCTCGTCTGGGGAGGAGCTCTGGACTCCCGGACTTTCTACACCTGACTCACACCACAGTCACCCCACTGGGACAAGGGGGACTCTGTCGGCAGCTGGGCGTGTCGGTCCAGCCCTGGCTGCAGTTTCTGAATGAATCTCTCGTAGGAAAATAATTCCCAAGCCCTGCTCATAATTCGTCCACTCAATAAATATTTAAGTTTTAGGGGCTTGCGGTACAGACTGACTACATCAACAATAAACATCCTTCTGGTCTCGCGGAGGCGGACAAGCATGTCTAATTTTCTCTTAGAGCAACTGCACCCCTGCTTACGTAACAATTGGTGTACCCCGTTTTCTCTCCTAACACTCTGCTTTCAAAGAGAAGCAATATCTGCGTGCACGTTATAACATGCTGGCGTCTCTCCCTCGCCGTCTCGTCCCAGCTTACGCCTGCTGACCCGCCTGGGGACGCAGCTCTGAGCCACCCTCCCTCTCCCCGCTCACCCTGTCGCACTCGGGCTCTGCCACGTGGGAGAGCTCGAGCCCGGTCCGGCTCCGGCTTCCTCCCACGCTCTCGCACTCGCAAGAGATTCTCTAAAGAACCGATCCACCAGCACCGAGTCTAGCACGTCAGACAAACTCGTTTCTGGCCTCGGTACCCGAATCTCGGACACTGCACGAAACCACGGCGTTCGTCCCAGCATGAAACAGAGCTGAGGGAACCCGCAGGGCAGAGGCCTGCCTCAGGGCGTCCAGGCCGCCGAGAGAGGACATCTCTGCGGAAAGTACGTTTTCAAAACCAGCTTTAAAACGGACTTTCACGCTTAACCACCTATAACGAAACACAAAGAGTATTTATTTTTATCACTTAAAAGACAAAGTCACTTTGAGCTCCTTCTTGGCTGGACTTCAAGACAGCGCCGTTGGCCACGCCATTCAGAGACAGTGACTTTCTAAACTTCGGTGCCAAATACAATTTTAGAAGTCTCAGAGGTGAGGCTTTCGGACAAAGGACCAGGAGAAAGAAAGCTGCAGGCATAAATTCTCAAAAATAGAAAACTATTTTTCAGCACTGGATTTTACTTAGCTTCCCTGCAGAGTGTCCACAGATGACGCTGTGATTCAATAAATAATCTGCCCACCGGGGAAGACGTGCTTTGCTGCAGAATGTCCCGTCGAGAGGCCTGAGTTTGGCCAGGGCTGTGAGGCAGAGCCACCAGGCAGCGTCGGAGCAGTGCCCTGCACCCTGGACAGGCAGCCAAGTGACGAGCCGCGGTCCCCTTGCTCGGTGCGTTATGAAAATCGCAATGATGTAAAAACAATGAAGATAAGGGATTTCTAACAAGGCCACACGAAGTCCCTCATCGCCGATCACTAGAAGAGATCACACCTTGGTTTACTTGATCGAGTACCCGCTACGAACGGCCGTTAGCCATAAATGTGAACACTACACTTACAGCCTGCGAGCACACACTCGTGCGTCAGAAGGAAGAGACCTCAACGTGGATGCAGCAGCACCAGCCCTTGTCTGCCGCATCCAGGAGCCCCAGCCCTGACCGAGGGGCGGGGCAGAGGACCGTGCGGCCCCGCGGACTGCAGCCGTGAGACCGCAATCGGGTACAGGAAACGCGCTTGCAAGGACGAAACCTATCTCAGAGAGACTCGTGTGCTACACACGTCACGCTGGTGACCGTCGGGGCACCCCGATCCCCCAGCCGCACCCCGCCACCCACGCAGCTGGCCTCTGGACTTCGGTCGGACTCTTAGGATCCGTGGCAGCTACGCGAGGTGGCCGGATGCCAGACGTGACGTTACCAGAGAGAGGTGACACTCGAGTGCCCCGAGGAGGCCGTAGCGTCGGCCTCCGCCATCAGTACTTTAAAACGCGCCTCCAGGAAAACAAAATAAAAATAAAAACAAAAACCACGCACTTCCCCAACCCTTCCCGTCTCCTTCTCGTCTTTCCACCCGAGAACTTACTTAACGTACTCTGCACGTCACTCATTTAATTTCTCGTCCGCCTCCCTCCCCCAGGACACGAGCCCTGCAGGCGCAGAGCCTTCCGCCACTCGCTGTCCTGTCACAGAGCCTGGGACGTGGCGGGCCATCAGTAACACCTGTCCCCGAATGACTGAGCAGCCCACAGCTGGGTCGTGATGCCTTCTCTGCCTGGAATGACAGCCCGCCGCGCTTCCGAAACTCAGCTCAAAACCCCGTGTGGCGTGCTCTGTGGCCCTGAGCGGACCGAGGGCCTGACCCCCACGGTGCCCCGTCCTGCTTCTGGGGGCCCTGACCACAGCGTTTGGGGCTCCTTCTTCATCTCGCACCCGCAGCACCCTCAAAACAGTTGTGAAATAAGATAACAAATGAACGAACGACTTAGAAAAAGCGATTGACACGCATCTCAGCGTAGATCCTATGGACACTTACACGCGGTGTATGCGAGTTCAAGGACACCCTTAGGACACTCTAACTAAAGTCCTCCGGACAGCAGCGCTTGTGACGGTGGCTCACGCAAGCTGCGTCACTGACTCACAACATCCGACGTCTAAGACAATTAAGTAAGTGCCTGGGAGTCGCTGAAAGGGGCTGAGTTCGCGTCCCTCTGTAGTTCATGCTGTGGCGAAGGTTCGTTTCGTGTCGGACCCTACCTTCCGTCCGGGTCTCCGAATCCGCACTGCTGTAGCCCGGCGAGCACCGCCACGGGCGCTAAAGACTGCGCGGGCTTGGTGAGCAAGGCGTTGGTGCCGGCGGCCAGCGAGGAAAGGGGGGACCTGGAATAGAAGAGGCAGCGTGGGGACGCGCGTGTGTGTACGCGCGTGTGCACGCGGATCGAGGGCTTGTTTATCTATCAAACCCTCCCTGAGCCTGGCAGGACGAGGACAGAAATCGTACAGCAATGAGCCAAGACCTTACCCTATCCGTTATATATATTACGGACCCCCAGTCATAGCTGGAGGGGCCTGACCCTTCACAGGAGGAAGCTCAGAGTCACAACCACTGACAAGACGCAGCCAGTCTCGTGACAGTCGCCGAATGGGAGCTGCGTGCGCCCCGGCCTGCGCTGAGCCTGCTGTGTGGACGGGTTCGTAGCGAAGCCCCTCACGACCCACTGGGAAGATGTCACGCCTTTTAGAGACGGGGAGACTGATGAAGTTGTCCCCGGGCGTGGAGCTGGGGCGACATCCACGCCGGCGACATCCTGCCCGGTTCCATCAAGGAGCACGGGCCTCTTTAACGTGCTCCCAGTAAGAACTCGGGGTGTCTTTTGTTGTTGACGATGATGATGAAGTTACGTCATATAAAATCAATCCAGAGCTTTGACTGGGTAACCTGGAATCTTGCTGTCTTTCAGCCGGTGATGGAAACCTTGCGACTTGAGGAGGAGGAGGAGGAGAAGCAACGGGAGGAGAAAGAAGAAGGGATGGGAGACAGGAAGGGTGAGCTCAGCGAGAGGCTTCCAGCCCCAGCTCTTCGGTCGTCTGCTGGTTCCGCCACCTCGAGAGAGTCAGCCCCCCGAGAGAGTCAGCCCCTCGAGAGAGTCAGCCCCTCGAGAGAGTCAGTCTCACTCTCCTGGGCACGGGGACAGCGGTGATCTGTGATGACACAGCACTGTCACCGCTCTCCATCGCCCCCGCCACCAGACTGTCAGGGCTGCACGGCAAGGCCTAGCCTGAGCCTCCTCGCTGTGCTAAGTTCCAGTCCGACTGGACCGGATGACAGTGGCCAAAGCAAAATGACCGTTTCAGAAGAACAGACGTTCACCACGGTGCTTGAACGTGACTGCGTTCATTCTCCAGTCTCTCCTCTGGGATTTTCTTCACACGTGGGCCCACGGACGAAAGCCTCGCTGCACAGTGTCCATAGGACACCAACTACGAATCCCACTATCGGCTGTAGCGAGAAACCCTGAAGTCGTTTGCAAGGCTGACTGAGCACAGAAAACATTCAGATTTGTATGACTTTCCCCCAAAACACTCACAGTGCTCATCACGTCAGATGTGACGGTAATTCTTTTTACACGTATTCTTGAGCAAGTCTTTCGAAAGCATTCAACTTGGTGTTCATAGAAATAACTTTTTCGTTTCCCACTGATACTTCCTAAGTTTATAAACGTGCCATTACAAGTTTATATACGGGCAATTAAATGTCGTAATTATAATAAGAAGGGCACCGGACAGGAACAGATTTGAAACAGAAAGTGCTGACTGGTGAGAATACAAGTGACGGGAGCAGGAACACACAAGTGCCCTCCAGAGAATCCTGTGGCACATCAGGTGCAGGAGAGAGTATGTTTTGGGGCAGCGGTCCCCAACCTTTGTGGCACCAGGGACCGGGGCTCCTATGAGACTCTCATGTCTGAGGATCTGAGGCGGAGCTGAGGCGGGGATGCTGGCACCGGGGAGTGGCTGCAGACACAGCTGGAGCTCCGCTCACTGGCCCGCCGCTCCCCTCCTCCTGTGTCCCCTGGTGTCTAGCTGGTCTGTGGCCCCGGGTTTGTTTTAGAGGGAGCATCAGGAGACCCTAAGAATCTGTGCCAAGACCTGCTGTAGTATATCCCCAGCGCTAACCACAGTGCTTGACACTCGGGAGGCAGTCAGCGGGCATCTGCTGAGTCGATGACACCTGCCACCCAAGGCTGGCGTGCGGCTCGGAAGGGCAAAGGCCAGACAGGGCTGGCACACGTTGTCTTTGGTAAACGGTGCCACTCCCTTTCCAGCCGTGGGAAACCTTTCGTTTATTTCTGCCTGGACACATGTGAGAGTGATAGTATGTTTCCTGGAGTTACTGCTCGTTGATCTATTCATGTTTCAAAAGTGATGGGAGCCAGCCACTTCCCAAGGCACTAGGGACACTGGAAGGAGCTGACTATCTTGTCACTGCGAATGTGACGTGGCCACCAAACCCTGGCACAAGAACGGAGTTCTAGAACGAGGAGATGGAGCAGCCGGAGTGGCAAAGCTTTCTTCTGTTCTAGTTGCATTAAAAAATTAAAAAGCAAGAGGCCACAGAGTCTAAATGTTCTACAGAGCTAATCACGGGCATCTCCACGCCTCCCGTTCTCCCCTGCCCAGAAAACGTGTGCCCGCCGAGGGGCTTCCACGGCGGGTCTAAGACACTCCTAACCCTCCCGACGGACAACACCCGCCCTTATCGGCTTCCACTTCTCCAGGGAAAAAGAGGGACAAGGTGGGCTTTGATTTTTCGTTCCAATCCTCGCGATGTCACGTCTTGCCTTATCGCGCCGTGTGACAACGCGACCCGCGCCACCTGTAACACGACACGGAGCTGTCACCGTGGTTCTGAGTCTGACCCCGCCGTGGCGCTGGCTGTGGGACCCTGGTGGGAGGTAGGGGGGACTCGCACGGTGTCGTATCAGAAGCAGGGACATGGTCGCAGGTGTCCCCCGGACATCCCCGCCCCGAGGCCTCTGACACAGTCTCTTGGGTGCGTGGTTTGCGGCTACGGTGACTGGGACCTGGGGACGCGTAGGCCCTGCCTCCACGTGACGCTTCTGTAGCTGATCCCTGAATAAATACACTACTCACTGACGGCTGAATTTCAGCAGGTCTGCGTCCACGACGTCAGCCAGCGGCAAGCTGAACAGGCAGGAGGAGGCTTGTACGACCACCCTGGACACGATGTTAAAATACACTCGTGAACATTGTACGGCCAGGAGGCACCGATTTTGTTAAGAATCAACCATTGAATGAAAATTAACATTTGGTTTGTAAGAAGGAACAATGAAATAATATAGTATAAAAGTAAAGATAATTAGGCACATACTTCTATCCGCCCAGAACATTCTACGAATGAAGAATGCCTTTTTAAAATGCAATAACTACTTTTTAAATGAAATAACTTTTGCTTGAGATTGAAAAAATGGTTTTTATGCTTTATCTTCAGTCCCAAATGACTACTTACCCAGTTAATCTGCTTCAATAATCAATAGATTCCCAAGAATAAAACACTCCAGGGAAACTCATTAGATATTTTTCTAGATATGAGGAATAAGTTAAGGATGATAAGAAAGCATATATTTTAATTACGATAGGACAATGAAAATGCGAGGACAGTTTAAGTTAAAAAAAAAAGCAAAAAATTTTCATTTATAAAAATCACTGTACGAATAAATGTCATTTTAAATCTGGTAGAGCCGGGACCACCCCTATAGACTTGAAGAATAGTGATCTCTGCGGGTTCCAGTGAAGTTCCACAGAGAGCCAACCCTGTTGGATTAATTTCTCTCCACCACTAATTTGTTCTAAGTGAGAATTATGAAAATAATCTATGAAAATTGTCTTTAACTGCTCCGGCAGGGACTGGAGTAGGACTCAGTAAGTCACTCACCCGAGGCACAGCTTCTGAGGACCAACTGTTGCAGACGCAGGGCCCCGGGGTGAGGAACTAGACAGACCCTACTCATAACAAGCGCAGGTCCGTGAGGGCCACGGGCTGTCACAGGCAGGGCACAAATGCCACGGCGGAGACGAGCAGAGGCTTTGGGGCCACACGGGAGGGAGGCCTCGCGCAGATGATGAAATCAAGGGAATCTATTCAGAGCTGCGGGGCCCCGAGCTGCACGGGGGTGTCTGAACGGGAACTGTGGGGTGCTCCTGTGCGGGGTGGGGCTCAGTGTGTGTGTGGAGGAGTGACAGGACACGGGGGTGAAGAGGGAATGGGTCTACCTGACAGGGGACTTCACGGCCACCGTTCGGGGTCTGTCCTGAAAGCAGAGAGAACGGCATGCTATTCTTGAAGCGATATGGAGGGGTTTGGGGGGGCCGTGCAGGAGGCTGCGGAGGGGGCCCGAGCCATGGGGGAGGCCGTGGGAACAGAGGGCGATGGGCTCGGGGCGCGTCAGGGACGACAAGCGCTGACAGGCAGCACGCTGAGAGGGGCGGACAAAGGAGACGGGGAAGGCAGAGGCGCTTCGCAGTCTGACTGGGGCGGCCAGGCAGGTGGCCGGCCACCCCTCCAGGCGGCGTGGAGGCACAGCGTCAAGGAAAGGTGGCTGCTAGCAGGTCAGACAGGAGCTCAGCTCTGCCTCAAGGCCCAGGGGGTCACATCTCCTCAAAGCTGGCACTGTCCAGACAATCGGGCAGAAGGACACGACAACTCTGCCGAGAAGCTGACCCCGAGCGCAGAGGCTTCGGGGCCCAGCAGGGTGCGTGGCGGGGCCTGGCGCATGGCGGGGCCTGGCCATGGCATCTACTTACATGACAGCAGCGAGGTAAAGCGCCAAGAAGTAATGGTGTCGCTGTCCGAGAAGCAGCATGACGACGGAAGCCGCCCCTTCCAGGTAGAAAGAAACCAGGATGATTTTATAGTAGCCGAACTTCCTCAGCCAGGACTGGCCCGTAAGGACGAGGCACTGCAATGAAAACGGGGTTCAGAGGGGACCCCACGGGCGGGGCTGACTCCCGCCCACGGCCCAGGGACCGTCCTCGGCAAAACGTAACCCTGCTTCTGAGTTATGACGTCGGTGGAAACACGCAACTAATACTTCCCATCGTAGTTAGAAAACACTATTATCCACACACGTCCAGGAGCATCGACTAAGGACAGTGACATTCTATAAATAACACAGAAACGCTAGTATTCCCTAAAAATAAACCAGGAAATGGTTTCCTTCGTTTTCTTTCAAAAACTCCAGTACAGAAACCATGGGGAGAACACATGGGGAGTAGTCATTCTTATGTAGACGATTTGGTAGTGCATGAAACCTCACATCAGATGTACTCTTTTTATCGTTAAAAGGTTATGATTTGGGAGGGACCGTGACTACGGCAGATCCGGACACCGAAGCATGACACGGGGCGTGGGCTGATGGCAGAAAGGCGCGCTCTACTGGGCAGGCTTTGCGTAAGAAAGGGTGACAACACTTAAAATATTCTAGAACTATTTCTATCTCGCATAGTTTAAATATTTTTGCAAGTTAGTAAATAGTAAAAACTCGTCTGGCTAGAATGGCTTCTTATCTGATGAGCGTACATAATGAATTTCAGGATTTAACGATGAAAATAAGGAAGACCCATATCTCCGGCAGGTTGTCACGTTTTTTCGGAAGCTAGATTTAGGTTAAGGGGGGCAATTCGATTCATCTGCTCTTCGAACGGTGCAGGAACCAGCAGGCCGCGGGCATACCTGGAGGCGGGCACGCCGTCTGCGATCGCTGTCATGCCCGTGGAATTTGAACTGCCCTCTGGAGTGGCAGGACTCGGCCTGTGGGCCAAGCGTTTTGAAACCCAGCTTCAAATATCCCCGGGTCACTCCCCTCCCCGGGACGGTCCCTGGCGTCTTAGACGCCGGGGTGAAGCAACACGACACGCTCACAGAAGGCCCCTGACTTTCGTCACAGCTCCGCTGAGGCTTCAGGGACAAAGCTCAGGGGAGCAAAACACAACAGCTCGAATGTTTGCAGGGCCGCGTTGCTCGGCTCGCCCTGGCTCCGCCTTCCTTGCTTCCTTTCGTCTCTCGTTCCCACTATGTTTCTGCATCTTTGGGTCTCTTAATAAATGTGTCATTTCTTTTCTTTTTTTTCCAAACTACCGATAGAGTCAGGTTTTTCGTTTCCTCGGCCCGGTGACAGTGAAGTCCTCAGCCCCTCCAGGAAGACACACGAAGACTCACCGCGGACGTACCTGCGGGCAGATGAAGCCTGCCCCGTACACGAAGCTCCTTACGGAGGAGGGCAGGACCTCTCCGGGAATGAGACCCTCGGCGAAGATCATCATGAAGTTACGCAGGAAGGTCAAGTGGAAGACTTGGCAGAAACTCACGATCAGAAAGAGGCAGAAGTTCTTCTGGGTCAGGACTTGTCTCATCTGTGAGACGACGGAGGTCCAGGGGAGGTCCAGTTCGCTGTCGGAGGGGAAGTTCTCCTTGGGGCTTCTTCTGGGCTCGACACGCCGCAGGTGGCACAGGCCCGTGTACAGGCTGGCGGCGGCCAGGACGGCGACGCCAACGGCAGCCGCCTGAAAACGGGGCAGGCTTTCCAGGTTGTCGGAGAGGAGGCCACAGACGAGGATGCTGGCGGAGGCCGCGAGCGCACCTGCCTGGTTCACGCTCACAAGCGGGACGCGACTTTCGTGTCTGGCGAATATCTCCACAAACACGGCGCTCTGCGCTTGCTGGACGAAGGTGAGCGCGCTGTCAAAGGCGCACAGGGACACCATCAGGTGGAGCCCACTGAGCCAGTCGCCCTCGCTGTAGCGTTTCCAGGGGAACCAGGGAAGCAGGAAGGCCAGCGCGCAGAGAGGGCCGCCCGACAAGACGCAGCTGTGGCGGTAGGAGCAGCAGCTGGCCTTCGCGTGGCTGTGAAAGTACCCGTTCAGGTTATTGAGGACGTTCCAGATCATTAGAATTATCTAGGAGAGAAAACACACACGCGAGATGATGTCGGCGCAGTTTGCACGGATGGAAATGACCCTGGATGTTTAGTGGATGCGAAGGACCCAGGCAGGTCCGTGAGAAAAAGCTCATTGCACTACGAACCAGCAGGGGGCGCCCTGCGGGCACGTGGGTACCGGCAGCTGATGCCACTCAGAAAGCCGCCGCCGGCTCACTTCGTCTCTGGGCATCGCTGTCCCCGCGTGTGCACAAATTCTTTCGTTTAATCCTTAAAACCACCCGAAGACGCAGGTACCATTATTATCCCTGCTCTACAGAGGACACCGAGGGCCGGAGATGTGCTTCTTTACCCCGCCTGGCTAAGAGGTGACAGAGCCAGGCGCTGGGGCACGCCGGTGGGAAGCCCAGGGCCCAGAGTCTGTCCCTCCGGTGGTTACGCCACACGGCCTCCCCGCAAGGCACACGGGGCCACGCCTCAGCCCAGAGTGGCGGCCCACGCATGGACCATGGCACAGTTTTACGTCATTTCATTAGGAAAGGTGAAACCATCAGTGTTTGCCATCCAAGCCCATGAACCGAGGTACGATTTGTGTTCACCGTGTGACTTTCCAAGACACAGAATATCTTAATGATGATTCTCTCGCTGTTCCACAAAAGTGAATTTTCCAGACGACCGAAGCTTAGCCTTTGAACTCGGAAGCCTGTATGCTTCAAGCGACAGTCCCTTCCAATCTCTCTTCGCCCCCGCACGGAGGGTCTTGGGCGTGGATGACCTTACCACGTCTCTGGGCTGGGTGAAGAATCGGCCCTTTGGAAAATCACGATAATGCACAACCGTGAGGAAGAGAGATGCTGTCCCAGAAGGAAGGACATGAAGGGCGACACTCACCTGGGCTTGGAGAAAGGCCACCACTGACGTCTTGTACACGTACAGAAACAGCTTCACGTAGTAGAAACTGAAGACAGAGCTCAGCATCTCGGTCCCTAATGTTGTCGCAGAATAAGACCAAGAAACGGGCTTCGTACTTAAAAGCGTCATTTTCCACAGAGAGGGATTCTCCTTCCCTTGTTTAAAAACAAAAAAGGGAAATGATTAAAATTTATCGTTTGCATGCAGTAGCTGAAGGGTGACAAAATTCCACAGGACACTAGTTAAAATTAGTTAAATAAAAGTCCGAAACCCCTAGCTGTGATGTTTTAAGAATGTTTATGAAAAACTCTGCAGCCTGAACTTCTCTTTGTTTATATATAGAGGTAAAAATCTTATTTCCATCTGCAAAAGAACTATCAATATTTTGATTTATTGTCCTCACAATAAATACTTATTTAAGTATCAAACTGAAAATCACCACTTACATCTTTTTTAAAAAGCTGCACTGCCACTATCTGAAGACTCTCCTTACCTGCTTTTACGATAGCAACAAAACCAGAGTATTATATCTTTACAACCAGAGACAACGTCTGGTTCCTCTTTATCACAAAATGTTTTATACCAAAGAGTTTAAATGCAGAAAAATGGTATCACGATTAGGCTGGACAGGTGAATTATTAAATAAACACTTCAAACCCTCCTTTTCGAGTCGAGTTTGCTTATTACTCCCTAACCTAACCAAGTATTCACTAAACCAAGTCTTATTTATTATTAATGTCGCTGAAGAGGCTGCTTAGGACACTTCCAAGCTGTGACTAAGTGGACTCTTAAAAGGATGCCGCCCAACCCTCCCAGGAAGGGTTTTTAGCACTGAAAACGAACTTCTCTTTTTCAATGCAGTTTCGTTCAAGCTTTTCCAGGAGAAAAACAAAAAAAGTTTCCCCAGATAGTATCCTAAAAAGAAGCCACTGGTACCAAAAGGCATAAAGCCTGGCTTTTATTTTTCTTTGCCATTGTAAACTGTCAACAACTTTAATTCATTGCTCCCCTCCCTCCCCTCCCCCTCTCTGAAGGGGAAAATGTTAAGAACGGTTCAAAATATCTCCCCATTTGATTGAGAGGTCAAAGGAGCTAGCTGTCTGCTGTGGGGAGAAAAAAGCCAGCACTTGCCATCTTGAGCATCAGGGACTATGGCATAGGAGTCCCTTGAAGGTCAGGGCATATTGTAGCCCTTGGGCTCTCGCGACTCGCCATCAGCAAATCCTAAATCCAATCATCTCCCTATGTGTAGGGACTGACTTTGAGATGAGGGCGGTTTGAAAGTATCTCCTTTCGGTCCTGGACTAGGAAGCGCCATCAGAATAGTGACAGTCCAGGTGTCACAGGGGACCTAGCTGCCTTCTTCTTTTCTGACCCAGCAATAGCAAGTGGATCGGTGGCATTTCGGCTTTCGGGGAGACGCGGGTGGAAAGTGGGGTGCCTGTGTGCGTTTACCATTCCCCCGTTACGATGACGACTTTCGGACCCTGTAACGCCACGTCCTCCCCGCTGGCATTCCCTCTCTCCAGGTGCAATGTCGCCACCCCAGAGGAGCCGTTTCGGGGGCGGGGGGGGAGGGGCGCGAGCACGGTCCCCGCGGGCGGGAGGTGCGGGCGCAGAGGTCAGGGAACCAACGGCGGGCGGCCCCGCGCTCCCGACCGACCCTTGGCGTCCGCGCACCCGGAAGGGCTGACCTCCGGGCCGGGGGACCAGGGAGGGCGGCGGGGCCGCGCGCCCCCGCGAGCGCGACGGTCGCCCCACGGCGGCATCCGGGGCGCGGAGGCCGGCTCTGCCCTCGCACCCACGCCGGGGGACCCCCGGCCTGCGCGTCAGACACGCCCCCCGCCGTCCCGCACCGCGCCCCCGGGGGCGCCCCGGCGCCGGGGAGAGGGCGGGGCCGCGGCCGCACCCCTCCGCCCTGTCCCCGCCCTCTTTGTTTCCCCCGGCGTCCCCATTGGCCGCCTGCCGTCGAGTCCCGGCCGACCGCAGGCCTGCGGCGGCACGCGATTGGACGGCGCCGCTGCCGCTCCGCCGGCGGCCCGCCCGCGATTGGCCGAGGCGCCGCCCGGGTTTGAATCGCGGCCCCGGCCGGGGAGGGCGCTGCCAAAGTGCCACGTTGGGCCGCGCGGCGGCGTGAGGAGCCGGCGGCGGCCGCGTCCCGCTCGCGCCGCGTCCCGGCCGTTGCGGCGGCGGCGGCGGGGCGGCTCTGGCTGAGGGCGGCGGCGCCGGCGGCGAGCCCGGGGCAGCGGCCGGGGAGGGCCGGCGGGGGCCGCTGCCCCCGGGGGCGTCGGCCGCGATGCTGGCGGGAGGCCTGGCGGACGAGTTCGAGCTGGAGGACGAGCCGTGGTACGACCCCCGGGACCTCCAGCAAGGTGAGGGCGTGCCGGGTGCGGGGCGCCGGGTGCGGGGTGCGGGGTTCCGGGTGCGGGGCTCCGGGTGCGGGGCGCCGGGTGCGGGGTGCGGGTGCGGGGTGCGGGTGCCGGATGCGGGGTGCCGGATGCGGGGTACCTGCGCCGGGTGCGGGCACCGGGTGCGGGGTGCCTGCGCGGGGGACCTGACCGTCCGCCGGGGGGCGGGCTCCGCGCCGCCGTCCGCGTCCGCCCCCGCGCGGACGCACGGCCAGCTCCGCGCCCCGCCGCGCCTGCGGCGCTGTCCCGCGCCGGGTGACTTCATCATGGTCCCCGCAGCGCGCGATGGCAGCGCGGGCGCCTCCCTCCCCAACCCCCCCTCCTCCGCGGCCAGTGTCCCGGGGGCCAGCGCAGCAGCCGCAGGTGGCGGGACCCGCGCCAAGTCACCTGCGCTCCCCGCAGAAACTGCGAGAGTGACTTGTCAGCCCCGTGGCCCGGGCGAGAAAAGCGGGGGCCGAAGCGGCCGGGTGACTTCCCTGGACTTCAGAGAGCGGGCGAGCGTGTTTGCACCCGCACTCGGACGCCGGGGCGTCTCTTCGTTCCCACCCCACCCGCCGTTCGGCTGCTTCCGTTGGCCCTTAGACCTTTGGAAAATATGAAATCGCTTGTGCGTGTTTCACCGGGTGCCCAGAAACGACCCGCGGGCATTGCCCCCCTGCCCCCCACGGCTCCCACTGCCTGCGACTTCTTGCCGATGGCGTGTGTCTTCCTTCTCTTCCAGTTAGCGCCCTAGTGCTTGAGGTTGTCTCATCTGAAGATCCCGAGACAGCCCTCAATTTAGAGCCAGCCGCAACCCCCCAATTTTGCCTATTAATAGGAGGCACTTGCAACTGGGGGCGCTTTTTGTGTGCCAGGCACGGGCATGCCGGGACACAGGTGCCCAGCTAATCCTGCCAGCCACGGTGGAGGCAGAAGTGGGTGCTGTCGGTGGAGCCGGGACCCCACTCCAAACTCCAGAGCAAACTTTCTGAACGGCTGTGCTGAGTCCTGAGTCATCCTTAGGGATTTTTTTTTTCCCCAGACATCTTCCAGTGCTGCAGTTCTTGTAAATCAACATTTTCGGCTCCAAGCTTGCACTGAAAATTAACACTTCACTTAGTTGAATATTGAATGACCATGTTTTTCATGCTAACCATGGATCTTGGGGAAAAAAAAAAAAAGAATGAGGCTTGAATGACTCATCCTCAGAGAAGGAAAATAAAATAAGCTCATCCTTTGCAGGAGGATGATTTCTTAATATGCCCAGGACAGTCACTTAAACCAGAGGTCGCCGTTAGGCTGGCTCATACAGTCGCAGCCCTTAGCTGCCCCGTGCCGTTTTTGCCATCACGCTCCGTGTGTCCGCAAGACGGATCTGTCTTACATTTTCACAGACCTGTTTCCGGAATCCCCCAGAAGGCTCGATGGCCTCGTTTGCTATTTTCTGCAGGATCAATGTGACAACCACTGTCCAACGGCAGCCTTTCCTCATAATTAAGCAATTTGTATAACCATAGCTAAATATTTTTCTTTCCTGCGTTACGAAGCATAGATAGATCTGTGCAGGCCTGTTTTTTTGTTTTTTGTTTTTAAATCTAGCGTAATACCTAGACGTAACAGAAGCTCGGTTTTCCTATTTGTTGAACCGAACGGAGGTCCTTACACAGCACTGCTCTCTCCGAGCCGGCACGAACCCCACACTGCATGTCCCCCGCGGGAGGTCGTCAGGGACCCCCACTCCCAGCATTTCAGTCTGCCGGGGAGCAACTGCAGCGTGTTGCAGTTTCATGTGGGACTATTTGACCTCCGATCAGAAAGCAACCAGCAGGTCATCCCCTTTAATGAAGCCTGAGGAACACAGGTCCAGACGCCCGCTTGCCAGCATGCGCTTGGAGTTTGTTCTGTGCTTCTCGGGGGACTTCCACGTCCCCTATCAGGACGGACTTTGATGCCTCCTTGCGTGTCATAAATGGGTAGGAACGGATGTGATATGTCAACAATCGTAACTTATTAATGTGGCCTGTAAAAGACGAAAACTGCAGTGCGAATGAAAGAGTATCTTTGTCCCAGTTTTGTTATCTGTTAACTCCTAAACTTCTAATGGATGTTAAAATTTGTCAGTGTCTCTAATATGTTTAGCCCCGGGGCCCCCAGAGAGGACAGGCAGGATCCTCCAGCACGGGAAGGTGAGGGTCCAGGAGTCTGTGGACTAAGAAGCCCAAGGATGCTGCCCGCAGCGCCTGGCACGCGCTGGGCCCGTGGTCCATATCGCTGCCGAGTGAAGATTAGGAGCAGCGCGTCTGCTCTGTTCAGCAGGTTGATAAGCGAATGTCAGGTGCAGACATCTGTTCGTTTTAACCTCCTCCCTGCGAGCATAGACCTCATTTGATCACGCTGCTTCTCTACTGCGCTTCAGTCGCGTTTTTCACACATGGAAGGCACATCCTCCCACCAGCAAACGGGTGGCGACTCGCTTTATTGTAATATCCGCTGTATTGCGGTGGTCTGGAGCGGGACCCCCGATGTCTCCGAGGTCCGCCTGTATGAACTTGACTACATGAGCCTTGTTTGCAGAGAGCTCCTGGAACAACTTTTTAAAATCCTTTTCCAAAAGTCATAGAACTGCTCGTTTTTTTTTTTTCTTTGGTAGTAGCAACATTATTTAAGTAGATTGAATCTTTGTATCAAAGTTCTCTGGGCGGTCTTACTTAAATGAAATTTGCTGAGAATTTGCAACAGCAGAAGGCTCTGGTCTACCATTCAACCCTCATTAGAGACCCGTAGCTGTGTGTTTACAGAACACTTTGATGGAGACCGTCTTTTGTCAGAACACTGAGGACGGTGTCTGTGGCCGGGGGGCCTCCGGGCGGGTACCACGGGGCTGGCTTTGAAACCAGAGCAAGGTGGGCAGGCTTCGGAGACCGGCTCTCCTCCGAGACCAGCTGCCCTGCCCGACGGTTCCCATTGTCGGCGGGCGAGCCGTGCAGGCTTAGAACAAGGAGTCGGGTTTCTGCCGTGTGGAGCAGGGAACGAGATCTCAGTCGAAAGGAATCCTAAGATTCCTCCTTTTCAAGATGGGCACATTTTCCTGGTGTGGAGCTCGTCTGCTGAATCACTGCTTGGAGGGTCATTCAGACTGACCTCATTTTTCTTGATGCTTACGTCTGTCCAGGCTTCTTGCTTTCCCAATTATAGTAACGTTGGCAACGGGGGTTACACAGAAGCATCACCACGTGACGCATTTGACGTCGTGACGGGAAGAACGTTCGGCCTTAATATTATTAAGCGCCCGCTGCAGGCTACAGCTACCACGGGAATATGTTGTCCTCGTTTTGGAAAAAAAAAAAAAAAAAAACAGGAAGCTAGGAAAACATAATAGCAGTGGGATTTAAAGGTCTCAGACTTCTGGAGGAAAGATCTTTTTAAAAAAGCACTCTGGCCGCCAGAGCTCATTTTTGGCCTAAGGCCCAGGGCCGAGTGGAGCGTCTGTGTCACTAACACTGTCGGTGTTAAAATGGATTATTGTCACCTGCAAAGGCTGATTAGTGAAGGAATATTAAGCACTGAAGTATGGCGGGGCCGGGCGGGGGCTCTCGGCCCGCGGGAGGGCTGTGGTATTTTTAGTGCTGCCCAGGCGGATTTAGACAACACAGCCTCTTAGTGAAAATCCTCATCGGAAAATAGGGGAACAGACGCATAAGGCTTCAAAACTGTATGGCTGCCTTTTCTTGTGTTCCTTAATTTAAAACACTATAACAAAGGACATCGAATACCCTCCCGTTGCCCCCACTCATTAATTAGAAACCCTCTCGGGCCCACTGCCAGCTTTGGGCTCCTTTTGGTTAGCGAAGCCAGATGCTACATGACAGGAAAGAAGCTTTTTTTAAAGACCAAAAAAAGACGCTTGTCCTTATACTAACAGATGAAGTAATGTCCTCTTAGACAGTGCGACTTGGCAGGCGCCTTCTCGTAGCTGATATTCGTCTTGCCAGAATTCTACCCTAGACAGCCCGTGAAATATTTACAGGGCTGAGGCTCCGGGTGGCGGGGCCAGGGGGAGCGCAGGACGGAGATAAGGACAGGGTCGAGTTGTCTCCTGGCCGCCGTCTGCCGCGCGCCGCGCTGTGCCGCAGCCACCCCGGGCTGGGCGTCGAGTAAGTGGCGTAGGCCGCTCCACAGCAGGGAGGGGCGCTCCGAGGTGGGGGCCCCTGGCCCTCGCAGGGCGGGGTGCCGCACCCCTCAGGACTTGAGGAGTGTCGTGCACGGACGCCCTGTCTTGAGCTCCATGTGGCGGTGGCTTCTGTGTGGCACTGTGCCCACACGTCACACCGCCCGGAGCACAGAGCGTCATTCCCAGAGCGTGTGGCGCTGTGTGTGGCTGGTTTCCACTGAGAACGGAGCTGCTTTGCCAAGGGGTGCACACTCCCTTGGGAGGGCAGGCCGCGGGGGACCCCGCGCCATCGTGGGTACTGCATAGCACCTGGGCTGGAAGGCTGTGCCCGCGTCCCTGTCCCTGTCCCTATCGGTGGGAGCGGCAGAGGGGGGAGCGGTGGACGGGGCGTGGACCCCACTGACAGTGCAGCCCGTCGTGCCTGACTCGCCGTGTGGCTCTGCCCGGGGCAGTTGGCACCTGGTGCTTCATTTGTCTCGTCTGGAAACTGGGCTCAAGGCCTGGGAAAGACGGGAATGTTAATGCGTCTCAAATGATCGGAGCTGTTCGCAGGGTTCTGTGTCCTACGAACACGAGATGTCATTTCATAGACTTGTCATCTGAAGCTTAAGTGCGTTCATGGGCATTGCTAACGTTTAAATCACGAGGGATGGGCTTTAACACCTATCGAGGACACTGCTTTATCTTGAATGGGTGTAAGATGTTTTCAAACGAGCGGGAGAGGTGTGCGGTGGCTTTTGCTTTTGGTCCCCGATGAGGGAAAACTAACCGGGGGAGCACTCATCGTGGCCTGGAGGGGACACCAGGCGGCTTTCCTGCCACCGCCGCTTCTAGGTGAGGTTTCATAGCAGCAACGAAGGGATGTCAAACCTTATTCACCAGCCTCTGAAAATTAAGTTTCAGATCACACGTGGTGAGATTCCTGGTTCTTGTAACAAATGCTTTTTCAGAATGCGTATTTTTGTGACGTTAAGTGACTTCCAGGCGGCTTCCCATGGTGCTTGGAATAAAGGCCACAGTGCGCGCCCCTCCCGCAGGCCCCGGCGAGCCGGCCCCGCCTCCTCTACGCTCCCCGCACGGGCCGTGGCCGCCGTGCCTGGCTTTTCCGTGGGAGATCGTCAGCCTTCAGACTTTAGTGAAGACGTCCCCTCAGACATTCCTCGTACCCTCTTTCTAAAGCAGATCCTCTGTGGTCGGCAGATGTCCTCTCTCTCACCCATCCAGGGGTGTGTTCGCGCTCCTGTCAAAACACATCCAGAATGCCACCCCCTCTCCCCACCTCCCCCACCCTCGCCCGGGTCACTGCCGTCTGCCCCCCCCGACGGCTGCGGTACCCTCGTCACCCCGCTTTCACCTTTGTCCCTTCTATTGGCACACAGCGACCCCGTCACTGGGTCACGTTTCACTCAGTAAAAGCCGAAACCTTGACCTGGTCAGTCCCACACTAGCCGGCCAGCCTCGGAGCCCCTCTGAGCTGGCCCCACCCCGGTCCAGCCTCATGATGCTTCCTCCCGGGTCTGCATACCGGGTTTGCCTCCGCTGGAATGCTGTCCGCCTGGACAGGCCGGCATGGGTCACTTCTCCCACCCCGTCACATCTCGGTGCTGACGTCACCCTGACCCCATTCTACGTCCCAGCCTCCCGTCCAGGCTTTTCCCGTCCCCCTTCCTGGCTTTACTCTCTTGTGTCTTGCTTTTTCTCGTTAGCACTCCCTGCTACCTGTCATTTGTTTCAGCGTGCCATTTCTCCCAACAAAACAGAAGCTCCATGAGGGCCCGGAATTGTCTAGCTAAGTTCATCCTCATATCTGGTGTCGAGCTCAAAAAGAGTCTGAAGGCTTCGCTAGAAGAAAAGATGGAGATTCACTCAACCGTCTTAGGGTCCGCAGGCCAGAAACAGAACTGGGCAGCACCAGCCGTGTCCGAAGGAGGAGGAGGAGGAGCTGAGCGTTTATGGTGAACAGTACGCTCTCGGGACAGTCAGTCCTGCGTTCTTGTCCCCAGTAGGTCCCAGGTGGCCACGCCCTAGCTCAGCGGTTCAGGAACATTCTTCCCTCGGGCCTTCCAGGGCCATGGGAGGGATGGACGAGTGGAGGCCCCATGTACCTGGGGGCTGAGGCGGGGCCGCAGCTTAGTCCCCAGGCGGTTAGGTTAGGCCGGAGCCCTGTCCTGGGCCTCAGCGGCCTCGCCCGCAGCACGGGACTGTCCCCTGCCCTCGCTCTGCTGCTCTCCCGTGTGACGGGTGCACGCACGCACGCACACAGGTGTTCCCGCAGTGTGCGGGCCGGTCCCCCGAGGCGGAGAGCGTGGAGGGCAGGGGCCCTGTCTGGCCTAGAGGTACCGCGTCTGTCTGCACGGGGAGCGCCAGGGGGGCGCGGCCGGGCCTGCCGGTGATGTGCGGGGCGCGCCTTCTGCACTGTTCCATCTGGTTTCTGTCACATCGATGGCAGCGGCGTCTCTCCGGATGAAAGTACTAAGTGGAAGGACCTTGACGTCCCCGCCTCACAGGTGCTGACCTGGTGGACGGCTGCCAGGCAGGCTGGGCGCGTGTCCTGCTGCGTACGGGCGTCTCCGTGGGCGTCACCGCGCAGGTGTCTGGTTCTGCTGCCTGCGTTAGACCCAGCGTCCTTCGGTGTCACTACAGCTTTATTTCCAGGGTTGTGTGTCCTACAGACACGTCCTGCTTTGCGCACACGTGTGCCTAAGAAGAAAGAGAGTTGAAAATGAGGTTTAGAATAGAAGTATGGGTGTGCGCTCCATCGAAGGGCCGTGTGAAGTGCCGACGTGTGAGTACCTTAGAAACGAGGCCCGCACTGCGTCTCCGGTTTGCTCATCCCGGCGACACGAAGAGGAGGAGAAAAAACGAGAGACCCGGGCAGTGTTCTTGTTACCCGGGTAGTTTTCCTTTTTCCCACGTAATGTTTACTCCCCCGAGGAGGCCAGGATCTGTAACGGCAGACCGCGACAGCGGCAGCGACACGCCCTCAGCAGCTGGATTTCATAGGAAGTCCAGAGACTGCTTTAACCGGAGACTGTTTTAACTTGGCTCGAGGGGCTACCCGGGAAAGTAGTCAGGCAGGATGTGAATAAGCCCAGCTCCTTGACACGCAAGGGTGACCTTGGTCACAGTGCCGGACGGCCCTAAACGAGCGCATGGCGGTGACGTCGACAGGCCTTCGCCACGCGTCTCAGGTGGGGTGTGTCAGGAGCAGTGAGACCCAGCTCCCGGCAGCGCTCCCGTCCCTCCCGCGCCTTCTGTCTGCCGTGGGGCCCCAGCCTCCACCTCACCCGCGGGGTCCGGGCTCCGTCCGCCCTGCCATTGGGGCTGGGCCGAGTGAAGAGGTGACGTGGCGTCTCCTGCCTTGTTCCAGATCTGCAGCTGGCCGCCGAGCTCGGGAAGACGCTGCTGGATCGGAACACCGAGCTGGAGGACTCTCTTCAGCAGATGTACGCCACCAACCAGGAGCAGCTGCAGGAGATTGAGGTAACGTGGCCACAGGGCGGGGTGGCACCCTGGGCGGCGTGGCGTGGCGTGGCGCGGCGTGGCGTGGCCCCGGCCCCCGATCCCTCTCCGCTGGCCTGGCCCTTGCGAGTAAAGGCAGCGCTTCGCTCCAGCACCGACGCCTTTGAGGGGGAGGAAGCTCGGGGTGAGAGCTCAGAGCTCGGGCTCTGCCTGTGCTGCCCCAGCACGCCGGTCCCGGTGATGGAGGGTGCCCTGCCCACCCCCGGTGCAGGGGGCATCGGAGCAAACGATGCAGGACTCGCCAGCACGTGAAAAAAAACCAAGCTGTGAATTCACACTTAGCTTTTTACTTTTTTCCTTTAAAAATGAATGATGCAGTATTTAAGATGCGCCAAGAGGTGTAAGAGAATAAATGATACAGCGAACACCTGTGCCCCTACCACCACCCAGCTTAAGAGAGAAATCTACCCACACAGACAACTAGGAACCGTCAAGGGAGTTTGTAAGTGGAACTAAAGTACGCTTCCAGAGCCGGTCCGCGGGTTTCAGACGCCCCTCACACCCGCCGATCAGTACTTCGTGAGTCATCATTGCCGATGTAAAAAATTAAACTATCAGAAGGAATCATTGGCTTCAGAGATGCCCACGGCCCGTGCGACTCTTCTGGTGTTAATCTGAGCAGCTCGTTTTCCAAGAATCCAGAGGGGAGCCAGCTTTTCTCCTGGACGGGGGGAGGGGAGCAACTCTGGAGAGTCAGGAGAGCTGCCCCCCTCAGACACCATCCGGTCCCGGGAACGCGCCCTTCCATCCCTCAGCTGTGGCCGCCGCCCGCGGCCGTCCCCACGGGGGTGGCCTTCCCACCCAGACGTCGTGGGGCCTTTCAAGGCGTCCTTTCTTTGGAGAGCTCACTTTTGGAGAGCTCACTTTGTGTTACACTTATTTCCTGATCTGTTTTGTCCCCGCCCCCTCATTCTCCGTTGCAACATTGAACACTCTGCAATTATGGTCTTCAGCACGGAGCGGGTAATTGACACATACTTGTTGAAATCAGCACTTCCCGGAGTTCTTAAATGTGGGTTTCCACTCCTGGAGATACATTTTGGCCAGTATACACTGTTGCATAGTTCATTCACGTTTTAAGGATTTTAGTAGTGAAAGAATCTTAATTCTGAAAAAAATCCTTTCCATCACTGGAAAATAGATCTTAAAAACAATCCAAGCTTTTAATAGTGAGATTAGAGGTGATTTTCATTTTTTATATTCATGCTTTTGCCCCCCCCCCCATAAATTTCCTATGGAGAAATATAATAAAGAGGTTTTCCAGAAGTCACAGGAAATATTTCTGCAGTGTCGTGGCAGGTCATTTGGGTACTGAATTCAAAGGATTTGGGCCAAATCGCTAACAGAAGGATAATCCCAGCGCTGCGTGGGAGCCAGATTTGCCTCCCGTCGCCCGGGGACTTGAGTTTGGGGCGTCTGTGCTCCCTCTCCTGCATTTGAGGTCAGGGTTCCACAGCTGCAGAGGGTGTCCATACCACCTGCTGGCCTTCCTTTGTCACACGTTTGCCTCAGGTGCAAGGTGGCCTTTTTATAGCTTTCCAGCGTCATCTGAACCTTGTGCTGACAGTCGAGGTGGCCTTCTGTTCAAATTCCGAGACACGTGTGAGCCGGCCACGCACTTACACTTCGATGCCCTCGCCTGTCGGCGACGTTGCTGCCACCCCCGTCTGTGTTCCCCCCGCCCGCTGTTCCGCTCACCTGTCTCCCTCCCTGCTGGGGAGCACGGCAGATGCTCTCGTGCGTGGACTCGCTTTGGCACTTGGATTTTAGGGTCTCGGCAGTCCCGTCAGAGTCGTCGTCTGAGGCTGCGTGTCAAAGATTGTCAAAGATTCCGCACAGAGAACACTAGAACATTGGCCGCGTATTCCTGCCTTTCAATCAAGGGCAGGACAAAAGCTAACGCATTTCCTTGTGGAGCCAGAACACAAGTGCTGAACAGTAACGCGAGGTTTTGGAGAGCGAGTTTAAAGCGCTGTCCGACCACTCAGAGCTCTGAGTCTCGGCCTTGAGTCCGTACCTGGCTCAGAGACCTAACAGTGTCTCCGTTAAGCTGCTGACCAGTCGAGACCCCTTTGCTAGGTAACCTGTCACAGGTTCTGGAGAAGGGAAGCGTTTTTCAGATTAGTCGTAATTTAGAAATAATAAGATTAAACTGCTACCGTGTGCAAACAAGCTCCCTGCCGTTCTCCAGAGTGTCCTTCCAGCCAGGTCCGCCGAGACCAGACGCTCGCAGCGGCCTCCTGCGTGGTGCGTGCGCCGGCTTTCTGCGCAGGTGTCTGCGTCCCGATGACGGGCTGGCCGCGGCTTTCCAGAGAGCTGTCGTGTTTGTGTGCGTGCGGACCTGTCTCCTTTCTGTCAGCCACTGCTCTGCCCCGAGCATCGTGATTTTAAAAGGGGCAGCAGTCTGGGACCCCCATACTGGCTGGTGGGGGTTCATCAGTGCCCCTCTGTGCCTGGGGAGTGCCGTGGCGCAGGCGTACGCACAGGGTCACGATCCGTAAATGGGGCAGGAGGGCCTTTTCCCGAGAGGGCGACGGCCAAAGCCACCTCCAAACCTTTCGGCCCCGGCCTGGCAGCCGGCCGCACTGCCTGGAGCACAGTGAGCCATTGTGCATAGAGGCCTAGAGAGAGAGAGTGCCGGCTTTCAGCCGTCATTTTTACGTCCCTACTGGGCGTCAGAGACGTACCGAAGGGACTGGGTGTGTATACAGCGTCTTTCATGGCTCCTGTAACTCCTAGGATTATGTGTTGTAGCCTGGTGAACAATGCCATTGGTGTTTTGACAGGGATTGCACTGAATCTGCAGATGGCTTTGAGTAGTATGGGCATCTTAACGACATTAATACCTCCTATCCATGAGCATGGTGTATGCTTCCATTTATCCGTGTGTTCTTCAGTTTCTTTCCTCAATGTCTTATAATTTTCCAAGTACAGTTCTTTTATCTCCTTGGTTAAATTTACTCCTAGGTGTTTTATTTTCAATGCAATTGTAAGTGGGTTTGTTTTTCTTAATTTCTCTTTCTGATGGTTCCTTATCGCTATAAAAAAATGCCACCAATTTCTCATTATTCATTTTGCACCCTGCTACTTGACTGAATTCATTTATCAGTTCTTATTTTACGGTGGAACCTTGAATGTTCTCTGTAGTGTCATGTCATCTGCAAATAATGTCAGTTTTGCTTCTTCCTCTGCAATTCGGATGGCGTTTATTTTTCTTGTCTGATTGCTGGCTGGGCCTTCCAGTACTGTGTGGAACCGAAGTGGTGAAAGTGAACATCTTTGTCTTGTTTCATATCTTAAGGAAAATGGTTGTAGCTTTTGCTGTTGAATATGACGTTAGCTGTCAGTTTGTCATATATGGCCTTTATTACGTTGAGGTATGTTCCCTCTAATTCTACTTTGCTTAGAGTTTTTATCATAAGTGGATGCTGATTTTTTTCGATGCTCACTCTGCATCCATTGTTATGATCACATGACTTTGTTTATGTTGTATATCACGTGAGCTGATAATTAGCAAGCCTCGCGTCCCAGGAATAAACCCACTTGATCAGAGCGTGTGATCTTTCTAATGTTTTGCTGTATTCAGGGTTTCTGGGAATCACCAGGACGGAGTGAGTGGCATTAGCCAAGCTGAAGGAGACACAGGTTTGGTGCCCGCCTGTAAGCGGGGTGGGGAGGGGTTGGTTCGGCAAAGGAGCAGAGTAGCCCCTGCCAGCACTTCAGTCCCCAGCGAGAGCTGTCCCTGCAACCCTGAGGCCAGACAGAGCAGTTCCTCCCTTTGCTGGCGCTCGGTGGGTCCATGCGTGGGCCCTTTAGGTCACCCGGGACTCCAGCTGCCCTCCGTCTCACCCGGACAGACTGTCCGCTCATGTCCAAGGCCAGCTGTGGTCAGGGCTCCTCCGCCTGGCACTGGTGCTCCAGGCTGGGGCCCCTCGCTCCCCAGGGGGACGTCTGCAGCCAACACGTCCCTCTCGACTCTAAACCCCAGCCCGTTTGTGTGTCTCCACACCTCCCAACCAGTCTCGTCGTGGCTGCTTTTCTGTATCCTTTTTATAGGCGTTCTGTTCAGCTAGGCCTCAGGTGGTTCCGAGGGATGAGCTGTCCGTGGTCTAGTTGCCACTTGGATGTGGTCTGGGAGGGGAGCACAGCGCTACCTCCTCCACGCCCTGACCAGAAGCCGGGGATGGCTCTCGATCCCCGTCTCTTCAGAGGACAAGCTCGGTGGTACGGAGGCCCGTAGGCCGGACGTGACCTCGTCCGTTCCCAAGAAGCCCGCTTCCCCATGCGATGCTGATGTCCCCTAGACCCAGGAGAAGGATGGCGGGCGGGGGTGGGGGCTTCCAGGATGGTCCACCTCCAAGGTCAACACCGCTCCAGTAAGTGTGATCCGTGGACCACTCACGCTAACGTCACCTGGGTTTTTGCTAAAAATGCAGCATCCTGGCCTTCCTCCGGCCTCGCTGAATCAGAGGTCTAGGGGAAAAGGCCCCTGGCCCCTATGCGTCCGTAAGTCCTTCAGAGGAAGCTTAGCACACGTACGATCTGGAAACTGCACGTGACACAGTTGCGTCCTGCTGAGCGGTGTCCCAGATGCCATGCCGAACGCGCCGTGTATATTAATGTCACAGCAGCCTTACGAGGCGGGTGATGAAGAAAGCTCATCTTAGAAGCCAGCTAGCTCCTCCGGTACGTCATAGCTGCGTAGAAAGCCTCGAGAAAGGCGTTGTCGGGGTCCTGTCTTCGTCTCTCGCGTTTGATCGTTGGCCGTGCCTCAGACCCCCCTTTCCGCATCTGCCTGGTCGCGCCCAGGGGAACGGTGTGACTTCCCTGTGGAACGGACGCTGGCAGGCGTCATCGGTGGAGTCGAGCGGGGAGCCGGGGTGACCGAACACGGCGGCGTTAGGGTTGAGATTGTCCCCTTCGTGCCTGGACGTCGAGAAAGCAGTGTCAGCGCCAAAATGAATCATCTGGCAGATTTTTCACAAATGAGGAGGATCACGGTGATCAATTACTCTCACAAAACTGAAGACACCAAGAATCTTCGAATCGAGCTAAAATATCTCTTTCTAGTTATATATCTTCTTTTTCTTTCTTTATTTATATGGGTCCAGAATGGCTTACTCCGAGAGGAAAAAATATTTTTTTCAAGTGAAAAATCACCTAGAATTTCCCACTGTAGGCTTTCTTACTTCTGTGAAACATTTTTTTGCTGGAACGTCGATCCTGTGTTCCATGCTTTTTCTCGTGTGGGGTGATGATTTCTCTCACTTTAGATTTTCCTGTCGAATGAGAGAGAGTTTTCTTTATGCGCGTTACGTGCTTTGTAAGATTCGACCACCCCAGTGACACACAGGATGTTGGTAACTTGAGGGAAGCTAAGCATGTAAGTCGTGGCCCGTCCTCGCTCCCTGTGACGACAAGTAGTTTAATTGGGGTTTAACGTTGTTCTTTTCATACAACGAACCTGTGGCCTCGTGGTGTAATAAAAATCATATATTTGCTCCTTGTCCCCAGTCCCGGGCACAGAGCCCCTTAAGCCCTTGGAATTTCCTGAGTGACAGGATGGGGACTGGTTGCCAGAAGGAACGGGCCGTGTGTGATTAGAGGTTTAGAGCGATCAGCCCAGCCCCAGCCTCCGGGGACAGGGCAGACACTGGCGAGCGAGTCGGAGCGCCAGTGGCCGTGATCGGTCGTGCCGATGTGACGAGCTTTGTGGCCCGGAGGGGGGTGCGTCCGGCGGGGGCAGCCGCCGACCATGTGCCACTCCTCCCCTCGCTGTCCCCGACTTGGAACCTTTGTAAATGACGAGCAAACTGTACCTGAAGTCTTTCCCAAGTGCTCTGAGCGTCCCAGTGAATCGCTGAGCCCAGAGGAGGTCCCGGGACCCCCTGGTGACGGCCACTGGCCCCGGGACGTGGAGCCAGCATCCGCGGCGGCGGCGGTGCTGGGGACTCTGCGGGGGCCGCACGCGGTCACGCGGGGCGGTCTTCTCTTCCAGCACCTGAGCAAGCAGGTGGACCTGCTGCGGCAGATGAACGAGCAGCACGCGAAGGTGTACGAGCAGCTGGACGCCACGGCGCGCGACCTGGAGCAGACCAACCACAGGCTGGTGGCCGACAGCAAGGCTTCCCAGCAGCGGGTGCAGAGGTGACGCTGCCGGACGGCACGGGGGCCCCGGAGGGGCGCGTGGGGTGAAGTGCGGGCCCGTGGGGGCGTCGGGTGAGGGCGGACCCCTTACGGGGAACGGGGGTACCACATAGCAGCCCCTTCCAGTGAAGAAGGCCCGGTGCGAGGGGCTGGCGTGCGACCAGCAGTGACCGGCCCGTGTCTGCCCCTCACAGCCTGACCGAGACCATCGAGTGCCTGCAGGCCAACATCGACCAGCTGCAGGGCCAGGTGGACGAGCTGAAGGCGAACGGCCAAGGGCAGCGGGGCCCGGGGATGTGTGCCCAGAAGCCAGCGCCCAGCCTCCCGTGTCTGAAGGAGCTGTACGACCTGCGCCAGTAAGAGCCGCGCCCGGCTGCGGCCACGGGGTCCGGGCGGGCGTCCCCCCACGTCCTGCGAGCGTCCCCCTCCACGCCTCTAAAGTGTTAGATCCTAGTGTCAGTGAGACGCAGTGCTTCTGACAGGCCACTGCTTCGGGGTTATCTTCATAGTAGAGTGAAGAAAAACATTCACATTTCAGTAAAACAAAAATGGAGGCAGACAAGTGTCTTCGCCTACAGAAAATCCTGTACAATTAGAGTTAGGGGCTTGACTTTTCATGAGAACCATTTGCTGGGTGTCTGTGGTACCCACGGGGAGTGGTCACACACACACATACACCCCACCCGGGTGCCGGGACCCTGAGCAGAGACGAGCCCTGCATGTGGTGGCCGTCACCCCTGGCGGGGCCCCCGCGGGCTGTCCCCAGATGGGGTGCCAGCGATTCCCCAGGCCAAGGCACACTCTCGTGTGGGCAACCCTGGCAGCCTTCCTGGTTGAGTCGCTAGGACAGATCCAGCTGTGGCTGCACAGGGACAGCTTGGGAAACCCCCAGGCCCCGCCCACCAGCCCCGCAGGAGTGTGTGGGGCTGGGCGGGCATCTGCCTCCGAGGGCAGGGACCATTGGGCACCCGAGTCCCCTGAGGGAGCCCGTGGGACGCCGCTCTGGGGCGGTGCCGGCTGGCATGTGCGTGTCCAAGTGACTCACTGCACGTTTTGCGGGGCGGCCTCCCACACGTGGTCTAGCCGGGCTTCGGGCCGTCGCTCTGTGAGCCGGCGGCAGAAAGCCGCTGTCACGGGCCCTGGAGAAGGGGGGTTTAGCTGGAACGAGCCGTCGCCGGCCCTCTCCCGCTCCCGGTGGCCCGCGTGACGCGCGCTCTCGTCTCCGCAGACACTTCGTGTACGACCACGTGTTCGCCGAGAGGATCGCGTCCCTGCACAGCGAGCCGGGCCCGGACGCGCAGCAGCACGAGCAGCTGCGGCGCGCGGTGGCGGCGCTGCAGGCGCAGCTGGGCCTGGAGCGGCGGCGGCGCGCGGGCCTGGAGGAGGAGTGCGCGCTGGCGCAGGCGGAGAACCGCGCGCTGGCGGCGCGGCTGGGCGCGGCGGGGGCCTGCCACGCGCGCGCGCTCGAGCTGGAGGCCGAGGTGGCCGAGCTGCGCCAGAGGCTGCAGGCCGAGCCGCCGCGCGCCGCCGGCGCCGACGAGCTGGCGGCCGACGCCCTGTTCGCCCCCTTCGGGGGGCCCGGCCCCAGCCTGCTGGACGAGGTGCTGCTGGCGGCGCCCGAGCCGCCCCGCAGGCCGCTCAAGCGCAGCAGCAGCGAGACGGTGCTGAGCAGCCGCGCGGGCGGCGACGCGGCGGCGGGCCACGAGCGGAGCTGCGTCCGCCGGGCCCAGGCCGTGAGGCGGAGGGGCGTGTCGCTGCTGCAGGAGGTGGACACGCAGTACAGCGCCCTGAAGGTCAAGTACGAGGAGCTGCTGCGCAAGTGCCAGCGCCAGGAGGACGCGCTGTCCCACAAGGCGGTGCAGACGGCCAGGGCCGCGGCCGCCCCGGAGCCCGCGGGCTCGCCGCCGCCCCGCACGCCCGCGGACACGCCGCCGCCGCCCCGCACGCCCGCGGACACGCCGCCGCCCGAGTACAAGGCGCTGTTCCAGGAGATCTTCAGCTGCATCGAGAAGACCAAGCAGGAGATCCACGCGCAGAGAGCCCGCGGCCGCCCGCGCCCCTCGCCGGCCCCGGCCGGCCTGCAGCCGTCCGCCTAGGGCCCGGCGGCCCGGCCCGGCCCGGCGCCCCGCGCTCCGCTCACTCCGCCCCGCCCGGCTCCGCCCGCGCCCCTCGGCGGGCCCGGGCACCCCGGCCTCCTGCGGCGCTCGGCCGAGCCCGCGAGGCGGTGACCAGCCCCGCAGCTGCGGCCCGTGCCCTGGAGACCGCATAGGTGTGCGCTCAGCACTGTCCCGCGAGCTGTGGGGGCGGCCCCCGGGGGGACCCCGGGCAGCGCCGTGCCCACCGGGCCTGGCGTCGCGTCCGAACTCCCTAAGAAGGATGTTCAGGGAAAAGCAGGGCTCCGACCCATGAGGGGGGCCGTAACTGAAGCCTTAGAGTCCTTCCCTCTGTCCCCATCGGAGCTGTGACCCACGGGGAATCCAAACATCCAAACCCACTGCGCGCCCCGCTGAAAGCGGGGGGCCTCCGCTCTAACCAAAGGTAGCTGCTCGGCGTCGCCCCCCAGTGGCCTCCGCCGGCATTGCGACGATGTCCTCACAGCCCGGCGGCTGGGATAGGCAGATAGTACGTCCCGCTTTCCCTTCTCAAGTTCAAACCAAGGGGGCAGACCGGCCTCTCGGCCCCTGTGCTGGCAGAGCTGGCTGACCGCGCAGTTCCGTCACCTGTGCAAATGCTGCGGCTTCCGCAGAAGCTCCTCCCGCCGCTGTTAACTCCCAACAGTGTCGACGTCCCGGCCAGACGCCCGCGCACCCTCTCACCTGCGTGCTTTTAACTTAAAACTATTTAAGAAAACAGGTTCCCATAATTGTATATATTTTTCTAAAAACCAAATAAAACTACCTATGAAAGCGAACAAGTGGCTCTCTTGCTGCTTATTTCCAGCCTAAGCTATTTCTCTTTGTAAACCACTGTCCACTTTTTTTTTTTTCCTGGCAGGATCCATAGTGATTTTTTCCCATCTCTTAAGCAGGTCCTTGGGATTGGGAAGTATCACCAGTTCAGCTCATATAGACAGTGTTTGTTACAATGATATGATTGAAAAACATTTTCAAATTTATATACTATACAATTTTCACTATTTTAGAAGTGTCAGACTCGGGTCTGGGCTCATAGCATCTGATCAGTGGACTCTCAAAAACTGGCTCATTCAGTTACAGGAAAGAAACTTTATAATATCCAAACACTAAATGAGCATCGAACCGAAATTGGTTTTGCTTTTGGATTATTTAAGTTGAAATAGGTGAGATGTTATTGTTCAAGCAGCACAAAGTGTCAAATCGGCCGTGTGTCTTCCCGATCACCCCCATCGCCTCCCCTCCCCTCCTCTATCCTGCCAAACATCCTGTTGTAAGCACACGGGTGTGTGTGTGACCCGCGTCTCTGCCGGGAGCACGCGTTCGCACTGCGTGTCCCGTCCGCGCCGAACCGTGTGCCTTGGAAACACGCCCTCTGCCCGCCAGGCTGTGTGGAAGCTGCACGACGCTCCGGGCTGCGGGGACAGACACCCGCGCCAGTCCATCTCAGCCCTCCCTACCAGAGAAACACGTGTGTACCTTTGGATGTTTGAGTCTAGAAGATAAATTAGCAGAAGTGAAGTCAAAAAGATGAGCATACTGCTGTTTTCTATCTCCCTGATCTCTGCTCTAATCTTTATTTCCTTCTAGCTTTGGGTTTAGATGATTCTTTTTCTAGGTCTTTAAGTTGTAAACTCAGGTTGTAGATTTGCTGCTACAGCCTGTACGGCATGCACCGTGCTAATACACTGCAGGCAGTTCTGTTGATGCGTATTTGGTATCTAAACACAGAAAAAGTAGAGTGTGAATACGAGACAGTGTGTGCACACGCGCGTGCGCCTTGCTGGGAGGTGCTGTTGGGGGAAGAGCAGATAGCAGGAGGGAGAGGAGGAGGGAAAAAAGAGAGAGAGGGAGAGCAGAGGCTGAGACCCCGAGAGAGAAAGCTTGGGATGAGTTATGATAAAGGGTGAGAGGGAGGAGGTGGGGAGAGATGGAAGGAAGAGAAACAGCGGGAAAGGAAGTGTCTGCTCGTGTGGGCAGTGGGGGGCCCGGGCTCCCCTCCTCCCCAGCCCTCTGCCCTTGACCCCTGCCAGCTCTGGGGCCCAGCCATGGGCGGTGGACAGCACACTGGGCCTCCTTGGCTGGTGAAAGCACCCGGAGGCAGCAGCAAGTTCGGTGTCTTAGCTGGGTCCAGCCTTTCCAACGCTGCCAGGTCACCTCTGCCCGCAGCCCGCTGTCATTCCACGGGACCGCCGCGCTGGGCGTGGCCGGGCACGGTAGCAAGGCCACGCGTGGCTGTCGGCTCCCGTGGGTTCGCTGTGTTCAGTCCTCCACTGCCTTGGTCTCCTCTTCCTCGGTGGTTCGGTCCATCCCTGTGGGTGGGTGTGGGGCGAGCCACCCACCTCGTCGGTCAGCTTCCGCTCCGTGCATCGTGATGGTCTCACCGGGTGAGTAACTGTTTACAGTTATCTTCTTGCTGTTTTATCAATGCGCCCTGTGTCTCGTACCTGTGTTTGATTTATTAAAGTCTGTTTCGTCTGCTGTTGGTGTGACCACCTCTGCTTCCCTCTGGTCACTGCATCCATGGGACCTTACTCCATCCCGTCACTTGCAAACTGTGTGTCTTTGGGTTTTGCGTCTCTCGTACACGGCATCCGGTTGGATCACGTGGTTTTATCCATTCTGCCAAGCTGCCTCTCGAATGGGGAGTTTAATCCATTCACACTTAAAGTAATTACTGATGAGGGGGGACTTCTTTGTGCTATTTGTTTTCTGCCTTTTAGCTTTTTGTTCTCCATTTCTTGCTTTATTGTCTTTTGTGTTGATTTTTTTTGTGGCGATATTTACGACAATCCGTTGAAATTCCTTTATCATTTCCTTTTGTGTGTATTCTACAGCTATTTTCTTTGCGGTTACCATGGCGATTATATTTAACATCCTCAAGTTACAGCACTAATTTGATTCACACCAGCTTAACTCCATTAACAAACTCAGATCCTTTACTCCATCCCCATCCTTTTTGTTGTCACAGAATTACCTCTCATGTATCGTACACCCAAAAAACATAAACCAGGTTTAAAAAATCTTTTAAATTATGCAGAAGACAAGATTCAGAGCTACAAATCAAAGCTGCAGTAATACTACTTTTTTTACACTAGTTGTTTTCTTAAATGCACGTCTCCTAAGCCACGTAGAGAACGGAAAACACTATTACAAACACTTTAATACTGCCAGCGCTTCTAACTGCCCGTGCGTTTGCTGTTACTGAAACCCGTATTCACACACCTCCGTCTACCTGTCTGGTCTCGCGTGAGCATCTCCTGCAGGGCGTGCCTAGTGTCCAAACTCCCCCAGCTTTTCTCTTCTTTCTGGGAATGTCTTAATTTCGCCTCCTTTTCAAAGGACAGTTTTGCTGGACAGAGGATTCTTGGTTAAGAGTTGTTGGTTTTTTTCCTTTTAGCATTTTGAATGCATCAGACTGCTGGCCTCTGGCCTCCGAAGTTTCTGGTGAGAAATCTGATGATATTACTGGCATCTCTTGCACGTGATAATTCACTTCTTTCAGGATTTTATCTTTGGCATTTCAGTTTGATTATAACGTGTCTCGGTGGGTCTCTGAGTTTATTTGGAGTTTATTGAGCTTCCTGGATGTTTATGTTCATGTTTTCATTAGAGTAGAGATGTTTCCAGCCATAATTTCTCCAGATAATCTGCTCCTTCTCCCGACCTCTGGGACGCGTGTGTGCATTTCACGGTGGCCCACAGGGCAGGGCCTTAGGCTGTTCACTGTGTCTCAGGCTTGGCTTTCTGTTCCTCACACTCAGCGTCCACTGTCCTATCATCTACCTGTTCAGACTCGCCTTTGAATCCTTCTACTTTTTCTTTTCACCTCCAGAAATTTTTTTTGGTCTCTATTATATCTTTATTAATATATCCATTTTGTTTACACAGTTTTCTTGATTTCTCTACACCTCCCTTTATTTCTGTAAACATCTTTAAAAACAGCAACCTTAAAACGTATTTGTCTGGTATATTTGCTATGGTGTCTTTCAGGGACACTTTCTGTTGATGTTTTTTCCCTTTGAAACATTCCTGTTTTTGTATGCCTTGTGATTTTTTTTTTTGAGCACTGGACAGTTGAATCTGATAACATAATAACTCTGGAAATCGGATTGTCTGCCTTCCCCAGGGTTTGCTGCGGTTTTGTCCTTTTTCTCATTGTTTTCGGTGTTTGACTGATGTAGGCTCATGTGTGGACGGTCAGCCTGAGGTGCAGACGCGAGGTCTCCCCAGGTCTCCGCTGAGCCTCTCCCTGGGCACACAGGGACACTTACCCCGTGTATGTGGTTGTTTTTGAATGCCCTTGGCTTTATTTACTGTCTTGCTCCCCCAAGGGGACAAAGTGAAAAGTGCAGGGGGCTGGGGGCCAGTGTACCAGACAGATGCTTCACCCCCTGGCTGTCACCTTCAGCTTCAGGGGGTGGGGTGGGGGTGTGGGGGGTGTGGCCTGCAGCAGTGCGGGGCGGAGCTAACAATGGCAGCCTGCCCCTTGGTCTACGCCTGTCATCAGTCAGTGTACACTGTACTCGGGGCACAGAGTCCTTTTCGCCCACCCACCCTGACCCCCGCAAGCTGGTGTGAGCTGCCCCAGCAACGTGGGCCGGGCCGGGCCTTCATAACCGGAGTTGCCTTTTTTTTTTTAATAGAAAAAAACCCTTGCGTTCGGTGTAGTCGGTACTCTTTATTTGTTGCTTGCATAGTGGTGAGAGCATGCTTTCTGGGTGGGCTGGGCGCCATGCGCAGCTGTGTCATTAGTGGGGGGCGGGAAGGTCGGTCATGCTCAAAAAGCAGCTGCAAACACACACTTCGGGAGTTGACCACAAGGCAGTGTGACACGCTTGCCTGTGCATTTAAATGAAGGCACAGGGCTTCCCCCCAAAGACGCGCCCGGGCTTGGCGCCGCTGTGCCCCGCACGAAAGGAAGGCCAGCCCGCACGGTGCCCGCTGCTCCCCGCGCCGGGGCCGGGGCCGGGGCTCGGGCGCCGGCTTGTCAGCGGACGCGGCTCGTGGCCGACGCACGGATGTCTTACCGACACTGGGCTTGGGATTTGCACACCATCTCCAGACTCCAACCCAGAAACACTCACTTTGGCACCCAGTAACGACAGTGGCCTCCACGGGAAGCGGTCACTGGGGCCAGTCAGTGATCGGTGAGAAGGAAACGTCACGGCAGATGCCCGTCTTTCAAAAACGTGTTTATTTGAAACAAGTGAGCTGTTCCCAGCTCCCCTGCTCCCTTCTCCTCAGGCGCAGCCGCCCCGTCTTACACACGGTTCCTGCGCTTTCCACGGTAGTTCTTTTAGAGGGATGACAGCGTTTTCTTCCCACCTCCCCCCCAAACACCCCACACCCCCTCCCGCCACCGCGGATGGCCAAGTCCCCACGCAGAGCGGCTGTCGCAGGTTTGCTCCACCCCCACGACGCAGCAGGGCGCGGCCTGAGGACGCGGACGCGAGGACACGTGTGTCCAGGGACAACGAAGGGCACTTTTGGTTTCCTGAACAGGGCGGGCATGCTCGAGACGACCAGGAGCCACGGCCGAGTGACCAGACCCCGCTCGACGCTTCCGATCGGGGGCTGTCGCTCTCCGGGGACACCGCCGGCACCCCGGCTCGCCGGCTGCGCTCCCCGGCTCCCGGGACCCTCAGCGAACGCTGGCAGGATGGACAATGGATGAGGATGGACGATGGACGATGGATAAGGAAGGATGAGGGACGAGGGACAATGGTGCTGACGACACAGCCGAACGCGGCCTCCCAGGCAATCGTGGCACGTCACCATCCCCCAAACGCCGCCGCGCCGCGGCCCGCAGCCCAGCGTCCGGCGGCTCGGTCAGGCCGTCAGGGCGAGGCGCCGGGGGCGGGCGGTGCAGAGGAGACGTGAGCGTGCCCATGTCGTCGTGCCTCCACGGCCCGTGAGGGACTGCGAAGGCGAGATGCGGCCGGCCACGGCCCGGCCTCGGGGCACTGCGTGCCCAGCGGGGCAGGAATCCAGGACAAAACGCCTTCCCAAGCAGACACGGCACAGACAGACGCGACACCGCAGCTGTGCCGTCTGTGCCCACCAGGGGGCGACCGCCCTCACCGGGCCCACAGGCCGCCTGCCAGACCCCGAGCCGAGCACCAAACCGAGTATTTTACGCCTGGAGAACCTCCACATTTGGGGACAAAACATACTTTTCCGTGGCTGAAAGGCCGTGCCCAGTAGACAGATAAGAATTTTCACCGTCTGCCAAGCACAGACGGACAGCTTACGGATCAGGCGCCTGGCTTTTCCCCGTCACCTGGGACAGGGCCGAGCTCCGCAGACGCGCACCTCACAGGCGTCTTATTTCTAGATCCTACGGAAGATGGAAGGAACTCGTAGTTTGGTTTTTCCAGATACTAAACAACACGTACCACCCGTCCCTGGGGCAGCCAGCGTGAGACGCTTCCCGGCGCGAACGTGAACCTGGTTCCCGCTGAGGCTCCACCGATCACCCACCCAGGGGCGGCGTCAGCCCCGCCCGCACGGCCAGCCCAGCTCGGCGCTGCACAGGTCTCAGGCGGGGGCGAGTCAGACATCTCCGGGCTCCGGCATCTCCCCCGGGAAGGTGAAGGGACACGAACGCCGGCAGCGGCCCACGCTGGCCGGGCCGTCGGGTGCCGTCGGGGACCGCAGACGTGAGTCTCACGCATCACGACCCTCAGCATGACGGGCCTCGCGCGGCACAGCGGACACCCCAATAGCAGCAAAACACACATAACTGACCTGCGGGAACAACGAGCCAGGTGTGCGTGGAAAAAGAAAAAGGCAGAGCGGCGTCCCCGCCACGCGCACAGGCCGCGCGCGCCGCCTCCCGCACAGCGCATGGCGCAGGGGCTGGCAGCGGGCCCGCACGCCGCGAGCTCAAGGAGAACCTGAAGAGTCAAGTGTGCTCAAAACAAGGTGACGTTTAGAAGCATGTCGACGTCGCGTGCCGTTTCCTGGCAAAGTGACACGCGCTCTTCCAAGGGAATCGGAACCACGACTCTGGACGTTCGAAGAAAGTGGAAAGCTCAGAATGGCCAGGATCCCGCCCAAAAGCCTGGGAAACGACGCGTCTTGCCCGTCTGTGACATTGTCGTGAGGGCCCTTCTTCTGAGTAAGAGGCGCACCTGGCCCGGACACCACCAGGTGGGACCGCTCCCACCCTGCCGGGCCAGTGCTGGGTCGGGGCGCAAACCGCGAACACGAAGAAGAAACACGCGTGAGCTGCTGAGGAGCGGTCACTATGGGCTGGACGGGCAGGATTGGAAGGTGTGTGTGACTCTGTCACACATCGCTCGCCTGTCACTGACTTTGGTATCACACAACCTCCTTCCTCGCCACGGTGCGGGACGAGAAAACACGGGACACAGGGAGGGCTGGGGCACGGAGCTTTCAGCTTCTGACAGAAAAAAGCAACACCGCAGGGGGACGGGGCCGTGGCCGCACGCATCTCGCTGGGAATGCTTTTTCCCAGGAATCTCTCACAGGTGTTAACTCCTCTACTCCGTTTCAAAATCCTGACGGGCTTGGCTAGCAAACTTAGCAGGAAAAACGTTTTTTTAGTGGTGACTGGCTTTCCGGCTGTCCGATCTGCCACCTCTTGGGGACACGGCCAAGAGCGGAGACAGCTCGTGGGACACGCATCCTTGCAGATCTAAGGGTAGTGAAAGACCTCGTTCCTCCTTCTAGACACGTCCGTGTGTGGCAGGAGGAGGAATGACAGTCTCTGGCGGGCCGCCCTCCCCTAAGCCTCCGACCCACGCCCATCCTCGACTAGCTGAGTAGATACCTGAGAAACTTTAGTGAGAAAATATTGCCCTTTTCGGAGACTGGGAGTTGGGCCAAAGTGCAGCAAGCAACAGTGTCCTCTCGGTCCGTTTCATCGTCAGGGTCACGGTTTTTAGAACTCCTGGTTGCCCCGCGACAATCGCAGTGAGGACACGCCCTGCTCAGATGAAACCCAGGTCGAACAACTCAGTCACCCTTCCACAGGGCACACCAACGACAGCTGAACTGGCCGCGGGTATCAGAGCCCCAGTGTCCACCAGAAGTCGTCAGGAAAGAAATTCTCGAGAAAGACGCATGGACGATCGCTACGGGAGCTGTCCGGGATGCTGTCCGGGGTGCCGGCTACGATGTTTCCAGTGAGCTTGGTGTGGATGCTTTGCCTATGGCTGTTATTTGGTTCAATGGCAGAATAAGGCGACGCTTTGAACAATTTGCAGTTGAAGTCTGTGCACACGCCACACACACACACGCGCGCACGCACACGCACACGCACACACACACACACAGGCACGTGACCCGAAAAATACAAAAAAAGCGCAGAGGGCTTTGGTAGGAGGGAGGGCTCTGAATAAATAGGCGTCTTTGGGGTGCGCGGCGTCACTGGGGCTTCTGGGAAGGCCGTGCGGAGGCGGGCATGCTCACAGGCAGCTTCTGGGCGGGCTTCTCGGCGGACGGCCTGCCGCCGGGAGGTGAGGGCGCCCCGGCGTCGAGCTGGGGCGCCCGGGACTTGCGACCGGACAGCAGGGGGTGCCTAGTGGAAGCGGGGTCCCTGGGGGCGGGCGGCTCTTTGCCGGGGGCGCCGGCGCTGGGCTGCGGGCGAGCCGGAGGCGGGGGGCCCTTCTCCGCCTTGCCGTCCCCCGCGTCGCGGCCGGCCCTCTTGGCGAGCAGGGCCGTCTTGCCCAGGTCGGTGGACCGCCGCGCCCCCTTCTGCCGCAGGGCCGACCGGAGGAAGGACAGCCCCTTCTCGTCCGACCCGCTGTCACGCTTGAGCGCGGCCTTGGCGCCCGGGCCCGGCGAGCGCAGGCTGGCCATGGACGAGCTGCGCACCTGCCGGCCGGCGCCGCGGCCCTCCGCCGCCCGGGCCGGCGCCCGCGGGGAGCCGGGCTTGGAGCCGCAGGCGGCGCCGGCCCTGTCCCTGTCCCTGTCCCTGTCGGACAGCAGGCTGTGCCGGGAGCCCTCCCTGCTCAGCGCCCTGTCGGCAGTCCGGCCCTTGCCGGCCGGGCCCGGGCCTCTCCTGGCAGCCGTGGCCGAAGCGGCGTGGGCGGGCGCCGGAGCCGGCTTCGGCTTCTGGGGCGGAGCGCAGGGCGCGGGGCCCGGGGCTCTGGGGGAGGGCTCCTTCCTGGGGCGGCCGGGGGCCGGCGAGGAGTGCCGCCCGCTGGCCCTGGAGGAGTCGGCTCGGGTTCGGGAGCGGGAGGGCTTTCCGGAACCTTCTGCAGGAACGGGAGAGGACGGGGACGTACTGGAGAGGGAGGAGTCCTGGCTCGCCAAGACGGACCGGCCCTTCCGCGAGCTGCCGCCCGCCTCGGCGGTGCCCCTGGAGCTGGGGGGCTTCTGGGGGGCGCTGTCCGCTCTCCGGGAGAGCGGGCCCGGGGGGCCGGGGCCCCTCCCCTCGCGGACCGGGGAGCTGTCCACGGAGTCGCTCTGGTCCACGTAGGCGATCTGGTTATTGCTGTCGAACGGGTCCGCGTCGGGGGGCAGGCGGTCCCCTCGCGCGGCGCTCCTTCCCGGAGCGTCCCTGCGCCCCGCGTCCGGCCTGCGGGCGTCCGGCTCGTCGCGGGGCACGCTCTCCATGACGGCCAGCGGGGCCCGGCCCGCGGCCCTGTGCTCCCGCCGGCTGCGGCCGTCCCCCGCGTCCTGGTAGCTGCCCGAGAGGTTCCTCAGGCTGCCGAAGCAAGAGACGGACACCTTGTCGTCGGCCGCCTCCCCGATCTTCTCCAGGGCGGAGGCGGAGCCGTGGACGGGCGAGTCCCCGGGGAAGCGGGAAGGGGAGCCGGAGCGCAGCTGCAGCTTGGCGGACAGGGACCAGGACGGCCGCATGCAGTTCTCGCTGACGGCCAGCGGGCTGGTGACGGACGACCGGGACGACAAGCTCTGCCGCTGGACGCTTCTGACGAACGGCCGCGTGGAGAACCCTCCTGCAGGTGGCACGGGGGGGCGGGGGTTGTTAAGCCGCACCGAGGCGGGAGGAGCGTGACCGTCAGAGCCAGCGCGTCTGGGGTCAAGGCACAGCCACGTGGCACCAGCTCTTCCGAGCCCAAGGCCCCTCACTGGAGCAGAGGGGCACGCTAACGGGGACCGGCACCCCCTCTCGTCACCTCCTCGCTCCACACCAGGGTCAGAGGACTTTCCCGCACCGGCCGGGGGGTAAATGGTCAGGCTCTGCGGGCGCGTCCCGACAAAGCCTCCCTGAGGGCAACGGCGGGGCGTCCCCGCCTGTGGCTGGGGCGTGCTGACCCCATGCTCAGGTGCCACGGCTGCAAACCCTTGGCTCATTCTGCCATCGGACCACGTAACAGCCACAGGCAAAGCATGGACGCCGAGCTAACCGGAAACAGCTCCGCCCAGCGAGCGAGGCTCCCGGCCAGCTCTCCACCCAGGCCAGGCCGGCGCCGGAAGGCGCTTAGCAAGCGCAGCTGGCACCCCGATGCCACACACCAGGACGGGACGCGCCGGAGCCCGCGGGGAAGGGGCCGCCCCATCTCAGACGCCCCACCGGCTCCCGCCTCCCGGCCCGCGGAGCACGGGCCACCCAACCCCTCCCGCACCGCCAGGGTGCCCGCGAGGACCAAGCGCAGGCTGCCGCCGCTCCACCATGGACAGCGGCCACCAGAGCCACTCACCGTCGTCTTCGCTCCTCTCCCCGGCCATCTCCACGGACTCGGACAGCGAGGCCAGGGACGTGCGCCTGGAGGACGCCGCGGAAGTGGCGCTGGCCGGCTTGCTCCCCGGAAGCCGGCTCACCCAGTGCTCGCACAGGGAGGAGCTGGTGGAGCCTGCGGGGCCGGGAGCGGGCACGGGCTGAGGCGGCGCCCGGACCCACGCCGCCCGCCGGGGGCTCCTGCCAGGACGCCGCGCACGGGGCATGCTCCCGCACGGCACCGGGCACGCGTGCCACACACGTGCCCAGCGCTCAGGCCGGCACGGGTCTCGTGCCCGCAGGGACACTCCTGACCCAGGAGCGCGAGGGACACACACTCACACGCACACTCACACACACTCACCCACACCGCGAGTGTGCCGAGCCAGGCTCTACCCCCCACCTCCGCGAACTCTGCTGGCTGCTGGAACGTTCCACCCCCATTCGCCTGACAGCAATGGTTTTGGTTTTCAGATCCAGTGCGAAGTGAGAATGGATCTGAGGGACCGTCTGGCAGTCTCCGCACGCTGACGGCCGCCGCCGGCCTCACCTGCCACGGAGCTGTTGGCGGACCACGCGGGGATGGCCGTCCGCCGCTGGTAGAAGAGGATGTAGGCGGCCTGCGTGCACACCTCGTCCTCCGGCAGCGGCTGCACGTCGCTGTCGTCGAAGCAGTACCAGAGGCCGTCCACCGAGTTCTTGCAGTAGGCTGCCGGGGAGAGTCGCCGTCAGCCCCCAGCCCCGGCCGGCCGCCCCCGGCCCGGCCCGGCCCGCCCAGATCACGGACGCCGTTCCTCCAGACACTGACTCGAGGCCTCTTTAAGGCCGTGCACAGGGACGCAGAGAGAGGTACGGGCCAGACTCCACAGCACGCCTCGGCGGAATGCCCAAGAATTTCCAAGCTATTCCAAACGGGTGAAACACCTTACTCTTAGAGACACGACGTCCTTATTTAAACCAGTGGGTCTCGGGGGCCTTTCTGGTTGTCACGACTCGGGCAGGAGTGCCACGGGCAGGTAGGGGCCAGGGACACCGCTAACACCCCTACAGCAAAGGGTTACCCGGCAAACTCCCAGCGCGCCCCGGCTCAGCCACGCCGCACTCGCCACGTGACGCGCAGCTCCCTCAGCCCGAGACCCGGCGTGTGACCGTCCCCGCGAAGCACAGGACCCCACGGAAGAGGTGCCCTCCCCCGGCCGAAGCGGCTGGCGCCTGAGGCGCAGCGCACGGTGTGCCGTCTGCCTCTCCCGCGTCCCTGCGTTCCCTGCGATGGACGCAGTGGCTTTGAAAATAAAGGGGTGCACCTAACCTCACACGGGAGGAACAGCCCTCCCCACCGAGTGCTCCCCCGGCACCCCAAACACGGGCGGGGCCGCAGCCGGGCTCCGGCGAGGGGGGCCGCGCCCCGCGTCCCTGCCCGGGCACAGGCGCGGGCCGGAGGCGGCGCGACCCGGGCGCCCGGCCCCCCGCGCTGCGGACCTGTGTAGTGCCCCCCGAGCATGGTGCCGCGGTGGTTGCACACAGCATACAGGTCATAGACGCAGTCCTCGGGGTCGCGCCCCAGCCCGTAGGGCTGGCGCCACGGCGACCAGTGGGACGGCAAGCTCCAGCTGCTCTGACTCCTCTTGACCACGTGTGGCGTCATGTCCAGGCCGGCCAGGGGGAACGTGACCATGTTCTGGAGCTTCACGCGCCGGTCCCCCTCCTGCGGCGAGGGGAGAGACGCGCGTGGGGGCGCCTTCCAGGACAGGGTGCGAGGCCGGCCCACCCGACAACTCCGCCCCACCGGCGAGTCTTCCTAAAGCCTCTCCCAGCTGCTCAGGTCTCCGTGCCCTCCGCCCCCGGCCCCTCAGCCCCCCTCAGGCCCCCCTAGACCCCGTCCG
>PVKZ01004398.1:75052-85227 GCA_004027375.1 Macroglossus sobrinus
CCCCCCCCCCCCCCCCCCCCCCCCCCCCCCCCCCCCCCCCCCCCCCCCCCCCCCGGCTGCTCTGGGCCCTCGGGAGCCCCAGGCAAACCCGGCCTCCTGCACATGCTACTCCCCTGGGACCACCCAGACCTTCCCCCCTCCCATGCCCACCCATCCCACACGCAAACCCTCCCCTAGCCGGGCCGGGGGCCCCTCTGCCTGTGCCCCCACGACCCCTCACGGGGCTGCCCAGGACGCTCCCGGCCCCGGGGACAGCAGTGGCCTGAGGGGAAAGCTGACCCACAGAGCAGCACAGCCCAGAGCGGGCTCCCTCCCTCCAGCATGTGTCCACTCAGCCCCCACTCACCCCCCGGGGACGGGACGACACCGTTACTACGTGAGGCAGGAACGTGATCCCACCTGCCCCCGGAAGCAGCTCTGCCTTTTTTGATCCCAAATCACGTTCACCAACATTTACGCACAACTTTCGGTTCGGACACCGAGAGCAAGTCCTCAAGGAGGAGGAACGCCAGCTGGACCGCGGACTGCAACGTCAGGGTTTCGGGGCCCCGGGACGCTCACATTCCGCCCCGGGAGAGGACGAGGGGGCCCCCAGGCGCGGGGGCGGACGTGCCTGTGGCACAGGGCGGCGGGGCGCGGGCGGCTCACCTGGCGGAAGCGCTTGAGGTGCAGGATGAGCACGTCGGGCAGCGTCCACAGGCTCAGCGAGATGCTTCCCTGCTGCAGCTGCTTGCAGTGCGGGCAGCGCCAGGCGTCGTCCGGCGCGAGCTGCAAGCGAGGGGCGCGCCGCCGCGTCAGCACCACGCGGGAACGGCCGCACTGCCCCCCCAGCCACGCGCGGCAAGTCCCCGGGGAACGTCCAGTCTTCACCTCCTGCGGTTTTAGACCACGCCGATCCACGATCCACGCCCTCATCCCGGGGTCCCTGAAGCACCTGCGCCCTGCGGCCACCCCGCCCGGCTGCGGCAGACACCCCCTCCCCGCCACTGGCTCCGGCCACTGGCTCCGGCCACACCCGGGCCTGCCGGGCTCAGGACACGGACACGGACACGGACACACACACACACACACACACACACACACACACACACACGTACGTTCAAGGTCGTGCAAAGGGCAACGCTGGCGCCGTCCGAGTTCTGGACGTTTCTCTCGCATCCTGAAGGTGGCCGCAGCGGCTGGCGTCCACAGACGCCGCCGACACACGGGCCTGCAGACGCCCGAACCCCGTCTCGGCCACAAGGCCCGCTGCTAAGCCTCCCTTTCTCCTCTCCTGTTTCTGCCCTGTCCTTTCTGGAGCCCGTGACCGAGCTCCCCGGGGAGCACTCGCTTCTCATTCACTCGGCACGTTCCTGCCGGACGCTGTGCGCCACGCGCAGCCCAGGACGATCCTGGGACCGGGACAGCCCCCAAACCCCCCCTTGGCCCGTGTCGCAGCCACACAGGCCCGTCCCTCCCCCCCAGGGCCTCCGATCCCACAGTCTACCTGCTTACCACATTAGGCTGTAACAGCCTGAGGCAGAAACGCCAGTCTGGCCGCCGGCCACACCCTGGCACCTGGCACGGGGCCCAGCGCACGACACAGACATTCCTGAACGAAACGCGTGTCCCTGTCCACACGCACCCCGCGGGCTGAACCCGTCCGCCCGGGTCCGAGAGATGCCCTATAGATGGCCACTGTCACCTCAGTCTGCTCGCCCTCGAGCCCGGCGCCACGCGCGAACATCGCCCAGATCCATTTTAAAAAGCTAAACAGGGTGAGCTGCTACAGAGCCTGCAACCACCCAGTTCCAAAGCCAACGACTTCACATAAGCCCCAGGTTGAAAAAATATGACTTACGAAAGCTATTATCAAAGGAACTGGTCATGAACAGCTTGGGATAGACTCAGTGAGATGAAAAACATTTCATATATTTGAAGGACAAATATTTGTCCTCAGCTGTTCGTAACAAACTCGAGAGAGGGGACACCTGTCGGCCGCAGTAACCTGGGGACATACTTCAGATGGACTCTGGCGTCCATCAGAGGGGATCTCAAGTGGGCAAACGCCTCGCCAGGCACGCAAACCCGACCCGGAAAAGGCAGAGCGAGTCGCTGAGAAGGGCACAGCCCCTCCGAGCTGGACGCGCACGGTGCCGAGTGCCCGCACGGTGCCGAGTGCCCGCGCGAGCTCTCGCTGTCAAAATACGACCAAGCCTCCTCGAGGCGCACGGACCCGGAGAGGCCGAAAAGCCACAGGGGCCTGAGCCCCATCCACAGAGGCCCGTCCACCGCCGAGCCGAGCGGCGAGGCCGCCCCTCCGCTGAGCGCCCAAGGGTGGCCGATGCCGCTAGGAACCGGAGCTTTTAACTTTATTTAATGCTAATTCAGTTTGAACAGGTCCTAGTGCTTATGTCCACAGTGGCAAAAGGTCGAGAATCAGGTTCCAGTTACCAAGGAAAATGATTTAGATTTCTAAATTAAAACCAAAAAACAACGGATTTATCATTAACCATTAAAAAGGAGAAAAAAGTAACTACACGGTTCATTCCTAGAGCATGTCCACCCATCATCGACTTTCTCTAGAAATGTAAACGCTCCCTCTGATGAAGTCCCGAACGAAGGTGACGTGTGCAGGACCTACGCCCGCACCAGACCCTCGGGCCGCTCCCGGGACGCTCCGTCGCCCCGTCATCGTCTCCCCGTGTGGCCGTGCCGCGCCCGCCCCCCCTTACCCGCTCCTCCTTGGTGTAGAGCTGGAAGCACTGCGCCAGCGTGCACGTCTGGGGCTGGTGGTGACGCTCCCGCTGCACTCGGACGCTCTCCGCGTCTGGGGTGTACTCGTCTTCCGTGTTCACAAACAAGCTGTCGGGGGGGAGGGGCACTACTGGGGAACGTGCTGCAGAACGGACGCAAAACGCAGCCCCAGCGCGGCTCTGCGTCACGTCCGCGTCACCGACCGTGAACGACGGAGCGCACAGCAGAGGAATAACAAGCCGCTTACATGCGGGCCTCGCGAGCGACACGCTCAGCTGAAGACGAGAGACCTGGGATTCAGCTCACTTGAGAGATCCAGGGTACGCTTTTAAAACAAGGAAAAGGACGACCAGGGACGCTAAGGAAGGGACACTCACAAATCTTTCGTCTCCTTGTCCCACTCCACCACTAGCTTCACGTGCGCAGTGCCCCCGGGGCCACAAGACTTGAGCGCCCTGTAGGAAACAGAAGCGAGAGGGGAGGGGAGGGCAGTTACGTGGCATTGTCTAAATAAATGGTTCTACGTAAATACGGTCGTCCCATCTGAAATCTGAAATCATGACGTGATTCCAGGGAGGCCATCGCGACAACCTCCTGTCTGACAGCTGCGTCCCACCTGGGCAGCCGCTACAGAGAGAGAGAGAGACTGGAAGAAACTCCGAGCCGTGTTGTTACGAGGCTGTCCACGCCACTCCCGGATGCTCTTTGTGTCCAATCGCTCACCGACCCAGAGAGAGACCGAGCGACAGCCCCCCGGGGACAAAGCCACTGCTGCGCCTCTCCCCTCCCCCACGAGCCACGCCTGTCCCCGACTACGCCCGCAGCGACCCAAACGGTGCCCTTCTGCCAGGCACCGCCGAGTGCCGCCTCCCCCGCCCCCCGGGAGGCCGGAGTCCCCCGGGAAACTCAGTGTGGTGTCGCTATCACTCATCTGCTGCTGCTCACGCTTTGGGTTGTTCTGCATCGTAGCCTATGAACCCCCATCTCTAAGCCCAGTGACCCGCCTTCCAACAGAACCGTGCTGTTGCCGTCCTCGAACCCTGACGTGCAGGCGCTGAGACGTTTGCTGGAAAAACTCACTATGGTGAGGACAGTAACGTGAGTTCTCACGTTTAGGTCACGTATGTGGGATGCACACGCATGCGTCTGTTATTTATCACCAGGGTGGAGCGTGGGAACGTAACGGGATTCCGGGAGAGCCCGGGCGGCACGGTGCGGTGGCACGGAGCGGTGACACGGTGCGGTGGCATGGTGCGGTGACACGGTGCGGTGACACGGTGCGGGGGCTGGCTCGGCGTCGGGGGGAGGGGCGGTGTGAGGGGCCGAGGGGGTGGGCGCCATGGGCGGAGGAGGGCACGCACGCACGCGAAGACACACACGCAGCTCCCCGCACGCCCGGGCCCTCCTCAGAGCTCACGGGGGACCTGGGCTGTCTGCTCGGCAGCGGGCTCGGGGTAGGGACGAGCACGAAAGCGGGGTGAGGGGCCCTCCCCCGTGGACAGGGATCCGGTGGACACGGGGTGCCCCGTCTCTGCAGCCTGGGGGACAGCAACGCGCTCCCCCAGGAGCACGCCAGGCCTTTCTGATGGTGAGAAAGACGGTCAGACACACGGCAGCCAGCGGGACTCAGTGAGGGATAAGTGACTCCTGAGCGAGCCCGGGGAGCCGGCCGCGCGTCTGCGAGTCACAGCCGTCCGCGCGACGCGCGGGAAGGGGGCGCGCTCACCTCTCCACGGTCGGGTGGCGCAGCGGCTGCTCCTGCTGGGGCAGCAGGTACGTGATCCCCACCACGCTGACCACGCGCAGGCTGAAGGGGCACACCTGCACGGGGCGGGGCGGGGCTCAGGGCTCGTCTTCCCGGGCCGCGGCGCCGCAGCTCCAGACAGACAGACAGACAGACAGACAGACAGACAGACGAGGCGCTGCCCCCCGCTTCCCCGACGCGCCCGGCTCACTTCCACCACCACCCCCCGAGTGCGGTTCACGCAGCCGCACGCCGTGCGGGGCGGGGCGGGGCGGGCCGTGTGGCTTGGGCCAGGCGGTAACGGCCTCCCGTGGGCCTCACCGCCGCGAGCCGGACTTTGAAACGCGGACAGCGGCTCCAGTCCCTCCAGGCGGACGACGCGCTCAGTGTTATCAGAGGAACGGGGGAAAGGGGACCCCGCAGCGCCAGCTCCCGCCACAAACAAGGGCTCGTCCCCAGCCTTGACCGTCGGAGCCCCGTCGGCCCCATGGGACACTCGCCCCCGGCCCCGCCTGGCGCACAGTCCCGAATCCCCGCGGCGGTGGTGCCCTGGCTGGCACACGCGTGTGCAGGGGACAGGGGACACCAACACGTGCACACACCTGAATGCAAACCGTGGGCCTCAGGAAGTACTTCATCTTCTCCAGGATCTCCTTCTGCAGGACGTCCCAGGCCACCGTCCTCTCCAGGTGCAGCACGAAGGGTGGCCCGAACCTAGCACACGCGGACCCGTCACCGCCCGCGCCGGCGGCCACGCCCCCGGCGCTGACTCCTACCCCGACCCTCTGACGTGGGACCGCTGCGTAACTGGTTTAGGACAGCTCTCAAAGTAGCACGAACAGGAGGTTTAACGGCCACGCTCATACGTGGGTGTAAAAGCCGGGAGAGAAGCTGAGCTTTCTAAACGAAATGTAACAGCTCGACCGCCGCCGGCTCCGAGGGGCGCGTGGTGCTGGGACACGGGGCGGCGAGGACATGGCTAGCAGAGAGGGTGGCAAGAGGGTGGCAGCAGACGTGCGTCTGGCAAAGAGCAGGGGTCAGCCAAACATGCAGGCACCAGAGGCCGGGAGGCCCCGCGACAGGCGGCCACACCCTCACAGCCTGGTGACACTGGGGTCAGCCCACGGCCAAGGGGAGAAGGCCGGGCGCCCCGCTGCTGCTGGGGACTCAGAGGCAGGGCCCGGGGACCCGGCCCGCGCTGCACACTGACATCGCCGAGCAGCTTTCAACTGGGATGCCCACGCGCCACCCCACGATGTGGTGGCCGTCACCCTGGCGGGCGGCTGGCACGGAGACTTCTCAGGGCAAGGCGGGCGGTTCTAGAACACGGCAGAGCTGGGGGCCACCGGCCTGGCCTCACGCACCCAAGCCCCAGCCACTCGGACCTACTCGCTGTGCCCCAACGGTGCCCTGCGCCCTGCGCCCACACCGGGTCTCCGTCCCGCCCGCAGTGGGGAAGGACGCTTCCACGGCTGACGGCACCTGACAGCATCGCCCTGACCTGTCGGGAGGCAGCGGGGCTCACCTTTTCCCCTGCTGCCCCGAGCAGGCTCGGTTGCACACCAGCAGGACAATCCTGTCGCCGCCCGCCCTCGGCGGGGGCGAGTCCGCGCTCCCCGGCCTGGCGGCTGCCTGTGCCGAAGACAGCGCGGGGTGGTCCGCGCCCAACTTCACGTGGTTCAGGCTGCTGTTGAGGTGGATTCCTGAAAGACAATACGGACGACTTCCTTACCTCTTCGAACGCCTGCCGTTCGGTACGGAGACGGGTACCCGGCAGCGGAGTTCCGAAGGGGCGGCAGCCGACCCCGAGGACGCGCCCGGCCGGCGCGCCAACTTCCTGAGCGTCCGCCATGGACCGGCCCCAGCCGTCCTCAACACCGGAGGTAAGACTCTTCACTTCAGTGACCGCTGGGCACAGTGCCGGACGGGCCGTGACCCGGCACGACACAGCTGACGGGCACCCACATGACCCATCGTCACAGAAAACAGAGACCGGACGCGCGGGACGACTGACAACACTCCAACGCAGCGGGGGCTCGGAGTGGGGCGCGTGGGGGGCAGCGGGGCGGCTGCGAGGCGGGAGCTGGGGACTCGGTTCTCAGCAGAGCCGACAGGAGGGACAGTTTAGAGCAGGCGGCACGTTGGTGGCAGTTTTCTTGAGTGTCAAGAAAACGTTCTATAGCAGATCTTAGAATTCAGAAATGAAACATCAAGGCTGGTACCAAGACACCGAGATGTACATACGCGTTTGAAATGTCGTTTATTCATTAAATGTCATTTATTCAATAAATGACGAGATCGGCTGTGGCTCTGTATACCTTCCCAAGGGCTGTCAGAAGCCGCCCAGGAGGCCACTTCAGGGAGGTCACGGTCAGCCCTGAGCCAGGAAGGGGCTGCCCCAAATGGTGACAGGAAGTCACTGGGAATAGGAATCAAGTTAATCTCTGCCTAACACAGGAGGAACTGCCTTCTTCCGGGGAGATATGTCACCATGGAATTTACACCACCATAGAAACCGCGTGCGCTGCGCACTCTGTCACAGCGTCACACAGCGGATGAGGGACGGACGGGGCGGCGGCACCCACCGCGCCCGGTGCCAGATGACGGACGCGGCGCCACTCACCCCGCTGGCTGAGGATCCCTTCCGGCCGGAACCTCTCCGGAGTCTCAAAGGCAAAAATGCAGTCGCTCTCGTGCACGGCGTCCAGGTCGTCGGTGTCGCAGAAGGAGCGGTGGAACCCGTCGTAGTACATCTCCGTCAGCACGATCTACGGAGGGGAGGACGAAACCGCGGGCGAGCAGGGCGTCCACGCGAACTTCCCCCGACCCCGCACGGGGCTCCCCGGGCCCGGGGCCTGCGGGGGGCTGGGAGGGCCCTGGCGCCCGTCGCGGGCCCCCGCCCTCTGCCCTCACTGGGAGGCCTGGCAGCAGAACGGACGCGGTGACTGCTGTCGTCGGAACGCCGTGGCCCTGAACCCCGGGCTCCCCGAGTCCCACAGCCTCCCCTCCTTCCCGGGGGGAGGGGGTGGAGCTTCGGGCGGAGTGGCCTGAGGTCACAGCCCACGAGGACACGTCTGGCCCCGAGATGCTCTGGCATCATGAAATGTTCTTTACGGGTTAAAAAATGTCAAGTAACCACGAGCATCTGCTCTAGGGAAAAGCTGAAATCGACCCACACGTCCGACAACAGACAGTGGTTAACACACCACGCTCCGCTGGCATCACGAAGCTGCCGCAGGGGTCCAGCCGCCCACGCTCAGTCAGAGCAGGGTAAAGCCCGACGTGGGGACACGGGCCTGTTTTTGTCAAACGAGAAGTGGCACGTGTGTATGCGCAGGAAAAAGCAGGGATGGGTACACAGCAGAGGGCCGAGGCTAGGAACCCCTAGTTCTCGGACACCTAACATGAGATGCTTCCGGTCCCTAAGTGTTGTCCTGAGATGGATGACTACCGCACAAACACACCCAACGAAAGACGGGGGACAAGGGAGATGTCTGCAGACTGCGCTGAGCGCTCAGCGGCGCTGCCTAGGGCGTGGGCACGAGGCGGCTCCAGGCCCAGCCTGCCACCACGCAGCCCAGGACCCTGCACGCGTCACGCAGCTCCTCTGGGCCCTAAGCCCCCTCACAGACGCTCATGCACCACGGGTCTGGGAGGGGAGGGCTGCGGGCACGGGCCACACCCCGGCACAGCTCTGTGTGACGACTCTAATGACAGCGCTTTCTCCGCGGGTGAACGAGCACCTTCCCTTCACTCTCCCCGGCACGCTGCGGTCAGCACGGACGTGCAACTTCACGGCTCAGTAAGCCACGGGCGGAGAGGGCCAGATGGCGCCAAACAAGGGACAACCAGGGCTGCCTCGGATGCACGCCACGGCCACCCGCCTCCGTCCCTCTCCGGCCTCCCGTCCCGAAGGGAACAAGAGGCGACGGGCTCTGCAGCGCGAGGACGCGCACGGACACGAACACGCCCCTCGGGCAACGCTGCCACGCTCGACACCGCCGCGCGGTGGTGGCTGCCCCTACGGGCGCCTTCGCGGCTCACGTGATGACACACGGCTTCCATCTAGGGAGACGCTGTCAGCCATCGAATCGTCCTTCCTTCGCAAATCCCGCGTGGGGGATGCTTTTCCAGGTAAAATCATACCAGCGGATGAGTAAAAAAAAGTGTGTAAACTATGATGTCACCAACAACCACAAGTATCTCGGGTCAATTTAAATGTAACTATGTATCAAAAATGTATCCCCCAAAGCATGAGGAAGGGATACAACTTTCCGTCCTCCTTTGTAAACAAGGGCCACCCAGCTCTGCACACAAAGCCAGCGGACCCGAGCCTCTCGCGGGGTGTGAGCGCGGTGGCCGTGGCGGGAAGGGGTCCAGCTCTCTACGCCTCTGTGACCCGAGTGCCACAAGGATGTTCTTCCCACACGAGCATCCGCAGCTGATTCACGGGGAGGTAAGTGTTTCCATTTATAAAAAGCTAAAAGGTCTTGGAGGAAAGTCACAGCTTTTCCTTTTGAAAATGCACATGCAATTCCATGAGGCGCGCAAAGGTTTGGGACATTTTTCCCTCTGGGTCTGACTTCCTGGGTTTTGTGCGTCTGTCTGACTCTGACCGCGTCCGGCCGAGAACGGGCGGAGCTCCCGGCGGGCAGGGGGCGGCGCTGTGGCCCTGCGTGCCGGGCGCTGGCAGGAGTGGTACCTGGTCGGTGGGGATCTTCGTCTCCACGGACACCGCCTCCCGAAGCCTGGCGACGGTCCCCGACAGAGGCACGGCCACGCCGACCCGCATGCAGTGCGAGCACTTCCCCTGGTACACGACGGTCACGTAGAGGGGCCTGTGCGGACGGGGGGCGGCAGAGCTGCTCGTCAGTGGCTCGCTCAGGCTGCCGCGCAGAAGCGAGACGCACCTGACCGCACACCAGCACAGCAAGACGGACGCCCGCCCGCGCCTCCCCCGGGAGCGAACGGGACTGAGCGGCTCCATCCGGCAGTGGTCCAGCCACCCCCAGAAAGGGCGGTCCCCATCAAGCAAAGGCGGAGCACGTCGACCCCCGGTTCCGTGCTTTGTGTAACTCCCGGAAATGGTGAGCAACGGTTCAAAAAGGGCAGCTGACTGAGCGTGCAATGTGAGGTCGCTGACGAGTCCAGAAGGCTCTCAGCAGCCTCCCCGCCCCACACTGTGGGCGGAGGACACTGAACAGCCACCTGCGCCCCGCGCACCTGCCCGCCCCGCAGCTCATCCCTCCCTGTGAGGTGGGACAGTGCCGCGTCCATCACCAGCCCCGCTGCCTGTCCAGGCAGGGGGTGACAGGTGCCGGGGAGCCGACGGGACAGGGAGCACACGGGCCTTCGGCCGGTCCTCACCTGGTGTGGGGCAGAGGAATTGGCAGAGAGATGCAGAGGAAAGGGTCAAAGGTGTCGCTCTGCTTCTGGCAACGGGGGCACGTCAGGGAAGACCTAGGAGGACAGGAACGGAGGACACCCACGTCGAGATCCCCTGCGGCACGTGACAGACGGCACGCGGGGGGCCCGCCGACTCGTACCTGTACTGGGCCTGGAACAGCTCCTGAACAAAGGTGCTGCAGACGGGAAGGGACGGTCCCTCGGGCAGCAGGTCGGTGTCCGACGGCGGCTGAACAAAAGCAAGCGCATTTCACAGACTGCACGTGCGCGTCACCGAGCGGAGGTGGCC
>PVKZ01004399.1:0-85213 GCA_004027375.1 Macroglossus sobrinus
GCATTGGAGCATTTGTTGTCTGACCTCCCAGGGTATAGAGAAAATCTTTAAAATGGTGGTAGAGGAGACGCAGGCATGTCTTTGTCCTTTGGATCTGGTGACATCGCCCAGAGGAGTGTGGGGACCAGATGGAGGCTGGCATCCTGGAGTACCCCTCCTGAGTCTGGCCTGGAGCAGCCCTGGGTTGACCAAGTCACTTGACTTTGAGCATTGATGCGTTGTTTACAAGAGTACAAGCCAAGTGAATGGTTGAGGATTCAGTGCAGGTGGATGTGGAGAGGGCTGTGAGGGTAGAGTTGGGGGTGGCCTGCAGCAAAGCTGCTAGAGCTGGGGACGTGCCCCAGGAGCCACAGGGACATTCACGGGCTTTGGTATAGCTCAGGAAATATGCGGAAGGAAGAGACAGGTGAGTAGAACTGAGGGTCCGTAGGAGACCTTATGAACTCTAAAGAATATTTTTTAAAGTTTGAGATGCCTGCGTCCTTTCTACGAACTGACTTGAGCTCAGGCTGTATTCGTTGGTCTCTGGTCTGGTTAATTACTCTGTGCTGCCTCTCCTGTCATTTAGGTTAGGTTCTTAGATACCTCTCAACTTGAGACCTTTTTTTAATTTCTTTTTTTTTTTATTAAGATAAATAAGACCTTGCCCTTGACAATGTCTGTACCTAGGTTTGTGGTTTGCCATCGCTGCAGCACTGGGATTGAGATTTTGGCTGACTTTCGTCTGTAGGCCAACCTTACGAATGTGTCACCCAGATGTTTCTGAGGTTTCTCGTGGCATGCTTGCTTCTGTCTTCCACGGCACTGCTAACCACAGAGGCCGTAATGGGGACAGAGCTCCCTACCTCCCCAGCCACGGAGGACCACGGCCCAGCTGGAACAGGGCTGACATAATGCCATCCCAGGTCCCAGCAGGCTGACTGGCTTCCAGTGGCCGTGGTTGCTAGGGATTGGCAGCCACAGAGGGCCCCCCACCAGGGTCCTGTTTTGCTTTTGCACCCCAGGTAATCTCGCTGGCCCACTCACACACCTCCACCTGTCTATTCCTTCCCAGGGTACTGCCTATGCATCTAGGGACCCCCAGGCAGAGTGTCTCTGGGGGTTTAGCATGGCAACCTGAGGACACTTGGCCTAGAGAATGATGGGATTCAGCCAGAGTGTCAAGCAAGGTGCCCTCCTGGTTTGTGAGAATGAACCCTGACCCATCTCTCATTCTTCGGTCCAGACCAGGGAGCAGCGAGCTGTGTGAGGCGGGCCTCCTGGCCTGTCAGGAAGCCTGGCAAGTCACAAAGCCTGGCCCCCCTTGGCTGGCTGCCTTGGGCCATGCTATGTAGAAGGATTCTACCCCAACAGAGGGCCAGCTCTGTTCTCTCACTGCTCTCTTCTGCTTTTAGGACCTTAAAGAACTGGTAGAAAAGCTGGAAAAGAATGAGAGGAAGCTCAAAAAACAATTGAAGATTTACATGAAGAAAGTCCAGGACCTCGAAGGTAGGGTGTGTGCGTCTGTGTGCTGTGAGGCACAGGTGTGCGCTGCCATGCCTGAGGGAGGGGCACGCCGGCCACCCTCTGCAGACTCTTCCTGCTTCTCCGATCTCCTGGTGCCCGTGCCAGTCCAGTCACGAGACTGAACCATTCAGACCCCATGAGCTCAGCCGGTCTCAGTTTGCTGGAATCTGGATGAAAGCCACACAAATAGAGCAGGTGTTTGGGTGTTTACCGTGAGCTGCAGAGCTGGAGGGAAGAGCAACCAAGATAGTTGCCCCGTGGTCCTGCCCCCAAAGGGTGTAAAGCTGGGAGGCAAGACTTCGTGTCGTGAAAGAAAGCTACGTAACACAAAAAGCCCAGCCACAGGGGCCTCGCTCCATGCTCCCCATGGAAGTCAGGAAGGAGAGGGCGGTTCTGTGATTAAACTTCCAGACTGCAGCCTGGCCAGAGAGGTCACACTGATTCAAAATGCTCTTTTAGAAACATCTAGAGTGTCCTCGTCCTCTGACTCTACCGCAAATCTAATCATGTCACTCCCCACCCTGTCTTTGCACATACCACTTTACTTGGAACCCTGTCGGTCACTTCACCTACTGGATACGTTCCCCCTCACCACCTGGATATCCCCCACCACCACCTGGAAAACCCTTCTTACCACCTGGATACTTCATCACCTGGATACCCCCGTCACCACCTGGATACCGCTGTCACCACCTGGGTACCCCGCCACCACTGGATACCCCCATCACCACCTCAGCTCAGGAGCCATATCCCCAGGGCTCAGGTCCCACCTTTTGCTGTCCAGACACCATGTGGCATGGGGGGGGGGGCATAGCTCCCATCACAGGTGGTGTTTGTTTAATCTCTGCTCATGTCCTCCTGCTACTCCAGATGAAGGTCTGAGAGGGCAGGGCCATCTGTCCTGTTCACTCTCAGGCCCTTTCTCTCCATTCCTGCCCCCATGTCCCATTGTTCCATTTTTGGATTTCTGTTTTCTGTTCTTCAAGTTTTCATTCTTCCGTCACTTAGGTGGTGGCAGCAGCAGCTACTGCTGCTGCCCTTTTAAAACTTATTTAAGTATAGCTGGTGTCCAATATGATTTAACAAGTAAACATGTAGCATATTGACATTACTCAGTCTTGAAGCCCTATCACTTCCTCTCCCCAAATGCTCCTCGAATGTCCACCCCTCCCACCCCCGTGACCAGCTCTCTCTCTCCTGTTCAGCTGCCCAGACGTTAGCTCAGAGTGAGAAGAGGCGCCACGAGCTCAACAGGCAGGTCACTGTCCAGCGGAAAGAGAAGGACTTCCAGGGCATGCTGGAGTACCACAAGGAGGATGAGGCCCTGCTCATTCGGAACCTGGTGACAGGTCGGGACCCTCTGTGGCACCTACCCCCACCCTCCACCCTCCACTTGCCCATCCACCACTGCAGACACCCCCGATCCCCATCTCCCCATTCCCCATTCCCCACTCTGTCCTCTAGTGCCCCCACCCCTCACACGACGCCTGTCACTCTCATGCTCCCCTCACACCCATGTCCTCCAGCCGCTGCGTTTTTCAGGAGTTCCTGGGCAATGCTGTGGTCTCTGTGCCACCGGCACGCAGGGCTCCTGGGAGCTACTTTCCTCGCCAGCCCTGGGCCTGGTTTCCCAGTTGTACAGCTTCCCTCCCCTCTGGTCTCATTCCCCATCTGGCTTCAAAATGCCCATCTTCCCACGAACTGGGTGCTTAGCCCAGCACAGCAGCCACTGCACAGCCAGGAGGGGGAGTCTTGGAGGGGAAGGTGCCGGATGACAAAAAGGACTCTTTGGTGGCCTGGTCCTCTGGGCCCTGAGCCAGTAGCTCCATCCTCTGTGGCGTCTTAGTTCTTTCATCTGTAGATTGAGGAGGAGGACACTGACCCCTGCCTACCCTGGCACATGAGATATAACGGAGGTGACAGGACTGTGTTAGAGCCACAGAACCCTCTCAAATGTGAAGCATTCGAAGTGTTAGCTTTGGCAGGGGCGTTTGAACTTTGAATAAGAGGTGAACTATTTTAGAGCGATCTCAGTTTATTGAGCTTGTACTCCGGTGAGCACTGCCGCGAGGGCTGAGGGCTGCGGGCAGATGCGAGTGACTCCAGCCCTGGCACAGAGTCCGTTCAGCTCTTTGCCTTGGGTATTTTTAGTAGTGGAGGATTTTGGTCTTTTTTTTTATAATGGTTAATTTCCCTGACAATTGTCTGACAATTAAATGTGACATAAGTTTATCTCAAAGCTTCTTAAACAGGCTGCCTCATGTTCAGATGCCGCTAAGAAGCTTTCATTTCTGGTGAATGAAACTCAGAGTCACAGCATTAGAGTAAAAAATAATGATACCGGAGACTGCCTGTGCCAGAAGATGGGTGGCTTCTTCCCACTGTCATTGCTCAGGGGGCCGCAGACAAGGTCGCTGCCTGAGCACAGTGTCCAGTAACCTTCTCTGCAAAAGACCCCCATGTAAATGAATGCCAGGGCTCCACTGACCACCCCGTGGGGCCCCTGCACTGGCTGGTTGCCGAGGAGACTGAGTAGAGCCGTGGCCCGTTCCCCAGGACGCTAACGTCCAGATGGGCAGACCCAGCAAGCTGTGGGAAGCGTGACTCAGATCAAAGACAGAAGCGACTCTTTGCAGTCTTCACGTGGGTCAGGCTTGGAGCAAGAAGCTCTAAGTTGGAAGTCTGAGCCTTAAAACACAGTTTCCTGTATAAATGTTACTGGCATTCTGATTACACCAAGGGCCAAGCCACAGTCATCTTTTGAGCCTATAAAATGCCCAGGTGATAACCATGTACCCAGAGTGTTATGGCCCGTAGTCAGCATTTAACCCGAAGAGTAGGATATACTTGAAGGGACAGTGTAACTCAAGGACCAACTGGGGATGCTGTCAGCATATCCCCAGCCCCATCCCAGGATAGCCCTGGCAGAAGATTCCTGCAGGTGGATGGGAGGTGGCCGCCCCCTGGAGGTAACTCAGGAGGCCTGGGCTGGGTGGAGGTTGGGGGATGGAGGTCAAGAGCATGAAGGGTGAGGGCTGGGGAATACAGTGCTTGGGCCTGGTACCTGGGGCCTTGTGCCCGGCCATTCTTACCTTGCATCTTTCCTTAGCACTGGGCCTTTCCTCCTCCTCCTCTTCTTCCTCCTCCTCTGGGCTCCTCTCACCAGTCACATAGCTCTAAGCCAGGCTTGTGGACAGCTTCTCTCTGGCCCTCCAGGGTCATTGACAGGGAAGGACCTAGAGGCTGAGTAGGAGTCTAAAGTTCTTGGGGAGCTTTATGGACCCCTTCAAGTCCTGCCAGAGCACACCTAGTGAGGGCGGGGGGTGCAGAAGAGAGCAACTGGGGGATGGTTAGGGCTGGGGTAATAAGTGTCCCTAACTATCGCCAAATTGGCACTGGTGAGACACGTGTTAAGTGGCATTGGGGAGGGTGGGGGAGTGGCTGTGGCCAGTCAGAAGCCTCTTGATCTCTTGGCTCTGAGAATGTTTGGACGGCTGCTGCCAAGTGTACTGCTTCAAAGTGACAGCCAAATGGGCTGGAGGTTGCTGCAGCCTTCCCTGCCACACGGGCTGACTTGGGGAATGCATGCTTCACCAGGTTCTCCTAGGACCGGCCCTTGCTTCCTGCTGCTGAACGCCCCTTGTGCCCACAGCAGCTAGTGCTGTCGGGACTTACGGCCCAGCCGGGAGCCAGCTCCTGTCTTCAGTGCGATTTGGGCCACAGGCCCCTTCATGGGACCATGGCCTCTGCATGTAGATTTAGGCAGGGAGCTGGCTACCTGTGGGCTCTTCTCCTCCATGTTGTAAGGACAAGGCATTAGGAGCATGGTCCAGACCAAGCGACTAGGAATGTGCTTTTGTTCAGGGTTTTGAACTAGCTTCTGAAACTGTTGGTCGTCTCGGTCAGAGGAGCTTCTGGCAGCTTCCCCCCTGCTCCTCTCCCGCCACCCCTTCCCCCAACGAGAGGTCATTCTTAGAGGAGCAACAGGGAACTATTGAAAACATTTGGATTTCAGACCAGGATTCTCACAGCCCCAGGCATTCGCCGTAAATCTAATCCTTGCAATTTGCCGCTGTCAGAGCTGAAGCCCCAGACGCTGGCGGGCACGGTGCCCTGTCTGCCCGCCTACATCCTCTACATGTGCATCAGGCATGCGGATTACGTCAACGACGACCTCAAAGTGCACTCCCTGCTGACCTCCACCATCAACGGCATTAAGAAGGTCCTCAAGGTGAGTGTCCCACAGCAAAGGTTTGCGGTGGATGGAGTGCAGCCAACGCCCAGCCGTTGCTTCTCTGTCTGGGTTTCTCAGTAGTGGGCTTTTCAAGCCTCCCACTCTGGTGGTCGGTGGTAGCCGTGCAGCGGCAGCCGCCTGTGTAACCAGGATGGCTGGCAGTTCCGGGAGAAGGATGCTCAGGCTCAGAAATGGCAGGAAGCCTCAAACTCCAGTGTAGCCTTCCTGTTGCTCCCTGCTAAACCTCCAGAGAAACCCCGTGCTTTCAGAAGCCTTGACCAAAGCCGTCAGAATAACACCCTGCCTCAGCCACATGGGCAGGCCCCACCTGGGAGTAGTGTTCAGGGCGCCCAGCTGAACACAGGCGCTCTCCCAGACCTTTCCAAAGGTCTGGGTGCCTGCCACCCCAGGTGGTGGCACAGGGAAAGCGGGCTGCCGTGCATCGGCTCCCGAGGGGAGGCAGCCTGAGCCAGGACAGGGCTGCTCACGGGGCTCAGGCGTGGTTCAGGAATACCGCCCGAAGGCACAAGGCTCACAAACGCACTGGCGGCCCCTGCAGTACCCGGCCGGCCTGAAGGGAGGTGAGGCCCAGCCACGTGGGGGGCCAGAAGGTGGGAGGCGAGACTTTTTTACACCTCCCAGCAGGCCCGCGCCCCAGGTGGTACTGCTCTGAGGGACCATCTCCTCCAGTTCCTGCACACGCTGCCGCTTCGGGATGCAGGCCATCCAGACCGGTCCCGAGACCCGCTGGGCCGAGCTGCTTGGCCCCCTTCCTGTCTCTGAGCATGCCCCACCAGCCCTTGACTCCTCACTTCATGCCGGTCCTTATCAGGAGCCGGACCCTCTTCCCTGCCCACAGGGACGGTCGGGCTCCGCAGGCACTTTCATCTTCTCCCGGCTGTAAGCGCATATCTGCCCGGGGGAGACGCTCAGATGTGTGTCTCTTCCCTTGATCTCTTTCATGAGCTCCCCCCGGGGGCCCCTGTGCCAGTCTCGGTGAGTCGATGACTGACTGCAAATGCCACTTTATCAGGGAAGCCTTCCTAATCACGAGGCTCATGAGCATGCCCAGCCCCGCCAGTTACTTTCTATTCAACTTCCCTGTTACTGCTGTCAGAGCTCATATCTCTATGGGATACTTAAATGGTGATAGTGGCTACCTGACAGAATCAGTCCCATGAAGTCATTGATTCTAGTACAGAAACTGCATCATAGATCATGGCTGAGTTATCGAACAGCCTTTTTCATTTGGTTCTGGTCCGCAGCCATTTTCCAGAGCATTGAAAGCATTGAACATCTGACCTGTCGATAAATGGGGTGCCGGAATGTTTCACCAGCCTGCTCCCTTCGTCTCCTGTGCTGGCTCACTGGTACCTCAGAACCTGCTAGGGCTGCTGGTCCAGAGGTCAGCGTACAGCCCAGCGTCTCTGGTATCAAGCCTCGTCTGTGCCATTTCGCTTTGCTTTCTTCAGACTCAGAGGCAGCCTGTCATTCATGTGCACACACATGTGTGTGCACCACTGACCAGGGGACTGGGAAGAAGGGTCTGTGTACCATCACCGGTAGGGAGGAACAGTAACTCAGCCTCCTGGCAGGGGCCTCCTCTCTGTGCTGAGAGATGCCTGCCAGTCATCAGGTCTGCCTGAGGCATGCTGGGTAAGAGTGGAAAACGTGGAAGCAGAGGCACCAAGGAAGCTTTCAGCGAGAACTGCTACTCATATGAGGGATGTCTCTCTCTCTCTCTCCCCACAGAAGCACAACGACGACTTTGAGATGACGACATTGTGGCTGTCCAACACCTGCCGCCTCCTTCACTGTCTGAAGCAGTACAGTGGGGATGAGGTGAGTGCTCAGATAAACCCAGTTCCCCAGAGTACACTTAAAAATTATTAAAGTGCCCCCACATCCTCCAGCAGTTAGAGTCTCGTCTCCTTGGGCACAGCGACACGTGTTCTACTTCAGAGCACCTCAGGTGGGAGGCATCCTTGTTCTCCCGTAAGGGGAGCGGGTGTGAGGGCTCCGGAGCATCCTCGGGGACCGCAGGCTGTGGGCGCGCCTTCCTGTACCTGGTATCGAGAAGCAGGAATAAGGCCAGCCTTGCTGATCCCGAGAGCCCCCTGAACACCCTGAATCAAAGAAGCTGAAATGAGCAATGAGAGTTTGCATAACCCACTCACTGTCTGAGAGCACCTGGGACCTTCTAGGGAAACCCTAGTAACCTTAAATGTCTGAAGGAGCCCTCTAAGTGCCCCATTTCAGTGGCTGGGGAGAAAGCCCAGTCGTCCAGCGTGTGTCTCCTAAGTCAGCCAGTCGGTTTGTCCGTTCCAAAGCACACGAAAACGGCCACACAGAGAGAGGCACAACACGATCAGTGAGACTCATGCAAACTGATGTCCAGGCCCTGCGTTCAAATAACATCTGATCCCGTTATTTCATGTTCCACCCTGGACCTCCAAGGCCCAGCCTTATCTAGAACTCACCATGCCCAACCCCGAAGGAACTTTTCCGGGGCTTCGCATTCAGGCCGATGACCTAGTAACACCGGGCATGTTTTTACTCCTGTTTCTCCAGTCAGAACCCCAGGTTGTCCCAGACACCGCCCACTCCGGGATCCCTGAGGGTTTCCTCGACTTTGCTTTCTCCCCTTCCTTTCGCATCTCTCCCTCCACCCTGCCCAAGGTCAAGACATATAGTATAAATCAACAGCGCAACCGTTTCTAAAGTTTATCTTTATTCCATCTTTTGTGCCGGAACAAGTTTTGACAGAGCCTTCTCCCGCACAACATCCTATCAATGCAAGGAGCTTGCTAAGACCCCACAGCTAGGACATTGCAAAAGGGATGTGGGGGGGCCTGGAAGTCCTGAGCCGGGCCGAGCACAGACCCCGCGGTAAAACACGCCTCTCCCCTGCAGGGCTTCATGACCCGGAACACGGCCAAGCAGAACGAGCACTGTCTTAAGAACTTCGACCTCACCGAATACCGCCAGGTGCTGAGTGACCTTTCCATTCAGATCTACCAGCAGCTCATTAAAATCGCTGAGGGTGTGTTGCAGCCTATGATAGGTAAGCTGGCGACAAGAGCTCTCCAGCCGTCGCCATGGGGTCTGAAGTGAGGGGAAGACATGGGAAGCCCTGCTTACCTTTAGGGAACGGGGCACGTTGGGCACGGCCTCCAGCAAGCCAGGACCTCCTCAGGGAAGGCGACTGAGGAGGTGTACGCTGTGCGCCCAAGGAGGGCTGTGAAATGTACAGCAGCATCCCATCCAAATACATAAAGCTTGGGTAGTGAGCATGTAGACCATTTTTCCTTTTTCTGCAGTATATTATATCATTTTTCCCAAACCAAACTAATTCTCATAGGTAATAAATATAAATTGAAAAGGTGTACATATACAGTAACAAATATACAATCCTCTTGTCCACGTATACTTAATTCGTGAACAAAGGAAAGCATTACGTGTGTTCATGTGAAGGAATACAGTAGGAAAGGACTCCTGCAATAAATATTCATTGAACACTCACTTTGTCTAGAGCAGTTCACGTGGGCATTTGATGTGGAACCAGAATTGAAAAATAAGAGCAGTTATTTTTTAAGGTAAAAGAAAAATGACACTCACTGCTCCGTGTAGGCTGAGGAGGGAATGGTCCCCCAGACCTACGCTGAACGCTTTCCCCAAGTTCTTACAACAGAGGAGGTTCTAAGTGAATCCCAAGTAGTCCTTCCTGCTATCAAGAGTCCTTCCTGCTATCAAGAAATACATCCCTTGGGACAAGGTTTATTCCAAATCCTTCCTCCCGTTTGAAAACTTTCTTATGAGTCACCAGTTTTTTCTCACCAGACACAGGGTGACTCAGAATAACATAATACTTAATAGTACTAGAAGTCAGATGGGCTTGGGTTCAAATCCTGGTGCTGCCACTTCCTACGCTGTGATCTTGCACCACTTGCTTAACCTCTGTGTGCTTCCATTTCCTGGTCAGTAAATGGGTTGTTAGAAGATTACATGCTGAACATAAAATACATGACACGTAGTCCACTGCTGTACAGCAAGTGTGAGGGACCAGCTGACCTGATGTTTACACGGTCGGGGGTTCATGGAGAAAAGCTGTTTGGACACCCACAGGATGGCCTTGGGGTTCAGGCCCAGGTCAGTGGCTGGGCCCGGAAGACACTCCAGTTGCTCAATTCTCAAACTGTGGACTCTCAGCACAGAAGCCAGGACAGAATCGAGCTGGTACATGCCCATTCTCTTTGTTCCATCACCCATAAATTTAAGTGAAAATCTGACCCACACCTACCTTATTCCATATAGAGGCCAACACATTCGAAATCCTCTCCTGAACACTAAAAGCTGTGGGCATGTCAACACTACACACCTCCGGATGGTATCGCTGCCAACTCCCCGAGCGCTGTGTGACCCGAATGGTCCCAAACCAGATCTTTGAGAAGCGGGCATGCTCCTCTAATCACGCTTTTCTTCCAGTTTCAGCCATGTTGGAGAATGAGAGCATTCAGGGTCTCTGTGGGGTGAAACCGACGGGCTACCGGAAGCGCTCCTCCAGCATGGCAGACGGGGAGAACTCATACTGCCTGGAAGCCATCGTCCGCCAGATGAACTGCTTTCACACGGTCATGTGTGACCAGGGCCTGGACCCCGAGATCATCCTGCAGGTGTTCAAGCAGCTCTTCTACATGATCACTGCGGTGACACTCAACAACCTGCTCCTGCGGAAGGACGTCTGCTCGTGGAGCACAGGCATGCAGCTCAGGTAGGAGAGGCGCCCCCACCGCACAGGTGGAGGACCCGCTCGCACCAGCTGGAGTCGGAGCACAAGACACTTGCTTGTCTCTGAAAATGAAATCCAAATCGAACTTGACGGTCCTTGCCACAGTCAGCACGCAGCTCGACTCTACCACCTCTTTATTTGATGGTGAAATTCATCAAACACTGAGATGGCGCCTTTGTATACGAATTAGTTCAAAGCTTAAAGACATTTATAGATGCTAAAGATCGTATGTAAATATGATACAGATAGGTCAGAGAAAGAATAGCAATGAGTTTAAGAGCCAGGAAGGCTCACACCAAAGTATAAATACGTTTGTGAATTTTAAATATTAGTTGTTTTTAATGCAGTATGTTTAATGCCTTTTTCCCCCCATTAACTTAACACAGACACTTTAGGTACTTCATCTTTTGATTTTTAAGCACCCATTCATTCAACAAAAAGAGTGCCAGGCACTTTTCAAGCTTTTGCCCATGCAAGATAATTAAGGTGAGAGGAATAACCGTAGTGGCAGCGAGGGTGCAGAATGAACAACAGCTGTGTCCATCCCAGTGCCTTTGGAGGACTGGCTAACCACAGCCGCCTTTTACCTCTAAGGTACAATATAAGTCAGCTTGAGGAGTGGCTTCGGGGAAGAAACCTTCACCAGAGCGGAGCAGTTCAGACCATGGAACCTCTGATCCAAGCAGCCCAACTCTTGCAGTTAAAGAAGAAAACCCCCGAGGATGCCGAGGCCATCTGCTCCCTGTGTACCTCCCTCAGCACCCAGCAGGTACTGTCACTGCACCCCCCATCACCCAGTGGACTCAGAGCAAGCCCAGCTTCCATTTTAAGTCTGTTCTTGCCAGTTGGGATTTTTGTTTTTTTTTTTAAGTGTTGCACTTCCAGTCTTTTTATACCCTTCATGATGTAATTCTGAAGTTGCAGCTGATAGAATGTCCCTAGATGAATCAAGGACTACATTGGCCTGTGAAACAAGATGCCACTGTTTTCTAGTAACTTTCTGCTTCCTCTTGCTCACTTAGATAAGGTAGAAAACCCACAAAAAATTGAGCTTAAGTACAAAATTTTTTTAAACAATGAATTCTGGAATGTTTCTCACCTAGAACTTCAGATTTTTTCAGAAATTGGCATTTGGCAGTAAATAAATTGCTTCTTTACAATTATAATTTTATTGTGTTATGTTTTCACTTAGAATCTATTTACATTTTTTAAAATAAAATCATTGAGAACCTAGAGACATTTAAATGTTCTTTCCCCACCACCAAAACACACACACACACACACACACACACACTATACTAGGATAGGACTTGGTTGCAGAGAGATTATGAGTGTACGAAAAGATAGGTCTTGTCCACACATAGGGTAACCTTGCCCTCCATCATGAGTGTACCTATTTAGAAGTGGGCCACCACAGGTGCTGTCACTAAGTGAGACCAGCACAAGGAAATCAAACTTTCCAAATAAAATCACGCACCTTCTCCCTGAACAGCCTAAAGAACAACAAAATCCAAGTTCAGTGATGCAAAACAAATCATTTCCTTGCCTCCTCCACTAACTACTAAAAGGTGAAATACCAAACTCTTTAGGAAACTGCTTCCTTTTATAAATGCATTGAAAATTTTCAAAGTTTTTTTTCTCCCTTTTAAATATATTAAGTTTACTTCTAGAATGCAACTGGCATTGGTTTGCATGTGGGCAGGCTGTCCACCAAACAACTGATAGGCAGATAAAGATGATTCTCCATTCAAATAAGAAAAAAGTCTGTTTCTTTATAAGTGGTGTTTGGGGGTTGGTGGGAGGGAGGGAGGTGTGGTTAAACAAGATCTTTGTTATCTAAAGTAAGATCTTTTGAAAAAATTTTAAATTACTGGTGGATAAGAGGCTGAGGACTTCAGGAAACATTTCCCTAAACTCCTCATTATTTTTTAAGCCATAGAGCATAAGGGAGGGGCAGTGGGTATAGGAGAGAGGAATGCAGTGATAAGAAGGCTTAGATCTTCCAGGCAGGGCTTAGGAGCTCGACTTAAGAACTGTAGACAACTAAATGTCAGTCCAGCTCTAAGTTGTGGGTCCTGTCCAAAGGGGATTGGACTCTTGTGCCACTGTCATATGCTCTTTAAAATTCAAACGTTTTCTTACATTCACTTAGCTCTGTGCTAAACTTTTGTTTTTATTCTAACAGATTGTCAAAATTTTAAACCTTTATACTCCCCTGAATGAATTTGAAGAACGGGTAACAGTGAGTTTTATACGAACAATCCAGGTGAGTTTTAAAATATTAATTTTTTTAAAGTCTTAGCCTAAAACTAATAAAGACATAGTTTAGATTTTTAACCTTTTTATTGATAAAATACTGGTTACATTATGTGATGAAAGATCTTACATTATTCAGGTAAATATAAACCATATCACCCATGAATAACATATATATATATACACACACACACACACGACTGAACTTTTATAATCTCTGCCTCTCAGATTTTAGACACAGTCTTACTTCATTTGCCACTAACACATCACTGAATCTAGAGCACCAAATGGCATTAAAGTAAGCAGAATATTATCAACCCTACTCACAAATGAAACTAGAAATATTCTTATAAAAAAAAAACAATATGAGCTCTTAAATCTTTCCTCCAATTTCTTCAAGCCCTTAAATAGAAGAGCCTATTGATATATCTGGCTGATGTAGAGAAATAAAAGGACCATAAGTCCTATAAAAAATATTAAGAGCCTCCTGTCACTTCCCATTTTATGTACATTGTAATATGCTGAGAAGTTTGAAATAAATGCAGCAAAGCTCAGAGTGAGCTGAATATGAGCTATCGATGATCATAGAGGGCCCATTCTGCCATGATTACATCAAAGTCCTCATTGGGTATCTTAAACTACTAAAGCTGGTTGCTTATTCATCCCTAAAAGTCCTTCCTGCTTCTTCCTATTTCAAACTGTTAAAATTACTTAAAAAATCTGACCCATCCTTCAAGATGCTAATAAACACATGGGTGTTTTTAAATTAACACCTAGAATTTTTGGACTGCAGCTGGCTACGGGTAATTGAAACCATAGATAAGAGGGAGAAATACCACAATTCTGTTTAAATGTTTGAGGAAGCACCTCAGCTGTTTTCCATAGTAGCTACATTACATTCCTACCATCAGTGCATGAAGTATATACATACATGAGAATATTATTCTTGTATTTGTATATGTTGAACCACCCTTGCATTCTGGGGATAATTCCAATTTGGTCATGTATATGTTTGTTAGGTCTAATTGGATTAAAATGTTGTTCATGGCCTCTGTTATTGAGCTTCCATCTAGTTTTCTATCCATTATTAAAAGGGAGTATTGAAGTGTCCAACTACTATTAAAGAACTATTTCTTCAGTTATCATCTTTGCTTCATATATTTTGGCTCTGTTGCTAGGTACATATATACATTTATAATTGTTATATCTTCTTGATGGATTGAACCTTTTATCAATCTATAATATTCCTTTTCTCTAGTAATCTCTTAAAATATATTTTGAATGACAGTATAACTATTCCAGCTCTTTTTTGGTTACTTTGAATATTTTTCTTTTCGATCTCTTTGTCACTGTGTGAGTCTCTTGTAGATAGCATATAGATGGATCACATTTTTAAAATCCATTCTGCCACTCTGCTTTTTAATTGCATTTAAAGTAATTACTGATAATGGATTTACTTCTGCTATTTAGCTACTTGTTTTCTGTAGAAAATTTTATGCCTTTTGTGTTCCACAGTTCTTCCATTACTGCCTTTGGTATGTGTGTGTTTGTAGTGTACCGTTTTGATTCCTTTTCTATATATATTTTAGTTATTTTCTTTATTTTACCTTGGTGATCACAATTAACAACTTATATCCACCTAGTTTAAATACCAAGTTAGTTTCAATAGTATATAAATACTCTGTTGCTCTATATCTCCATCTCTCTACCTTTATATTGTTATTTTCACAGGTCACATCTGTTATACATCTGTGCCCATTAATAGATTTATAATGCTGTTTTCTGCATTAGTATAAATCATATAGGAAAAAAAGAGGGGTTACACACCAAAAGTATAGTGCTGGCTTTTACATGTACCTAATCATGGCTTTGAGTTACTGATGTCCTTTCATTTCAGCCTGAGGAACTTTCTTTACTATCTCTTGTAGGGCAGGTCTGCTGGTAACTCCATCTGCTTTTGTTTATCTGGAAATGACTTAATTTCTCCTTCATTCTTGAAAGATAGTTTTGCCAGATATAGAATTCTTGGTTGACAGCTTTTTCTTTCAGGACTTTGTCATCTCACTGCCCCTTGGCCTCCATGGTTTCTGACGAGAAGTCAGCTCTTAATGCTTTCAAGATTCCCTTTGTCACTGGGTTTTGATAATTTTGACTACACTGTGTCTCAGTATAAATCTTTTTAAGTTTATCCAGCTTGGGATTTGTTCAGCTTCCTGGTTGTATGTATATTTATCTGATTTGAGAAATATTGGGCCATTTTTTCTTCAGATATTTTGCTGCCCCTTTCTCTTTTCTCCTTCTAGGAAGTTGATGTATGTTGGTATGCTATGGTGTCCCAGAGGTCTCTCAGGCTCTGCTCACTTTTATTCATTCTTTTTTCTATTTGTTCCTCAAACTAGAGAATTTCAGTTGCCTTATCTTTAAGTTCACTGATCATTTCTTCTCCCTGCTCAAGTCTGCTCTTGAGCTACTTTAATGAACTGAAATTTTTCATTTCAGTTATTATACTTTTTCTAAAATGTCTGGCTCTAAGTAGAGGGGCTCTGTCTCTTTAAATCTTCAAGTTAATTCCACTAGAGAAAGTCACTGTAGCCCAAGATGGCTGAAACTGAGACAGGCATCTGCACCAGCCCTTCAGAAAACTGCCAGACCAACCAAAGTGCACAACCCCAAATTTTTGGAGGACAAGGTCCCACTGACTGCCCTGGCACCAGACAGCTGCTCCAGCAGCCTAGGTCGCCATCCCTACAGTGTCAGTAGGCTAGGGAATGGTAGCTGGTCCATGCACACTGATCTTAACAAAGATAAGGAACCACTTCCTTCATCACTCATTCTCCTGTTCCTTCATATGTGTCTAATCAGATTCCAGAGCTCTGAGATAGTTGATATCAATTGCTTTTTTCAGCTCAAGGGTTGTTTCTGTGAAGACACTGACCCCTAGAGGTTCCCACTCTGTCATTTTTGTGACATCACACTCCCTATTCCATTTTACAGATGAGGAAACTGAGGTATAAAAAGGTTCAGGAACTTGCCCAAGGTGGTACCAGGATTAGAACTCAGGCTATCTACCTTCAGTGGCCACGGCCTTCCTCTACCACACTGCCTCTCTCCACATGGTTTGCACCTGAAATGTTTTTTTTTTTAATTCTTTAGATGGAAAGTTTTTAAAAGACTGCTAGAATTAAGAGCAAGGTTAAAATCATCTGATCTCCAACAAGCCTAAGCCAAGGCTTATCACCCTGCTAAATACCCCAGAATTTCAGGAGAATGTGATCTCCCTAGCCCTACTTAATTTACAGAACTACTTCCATGATATGCGCCAATTCACTTTGGTGAATTTACCTAAACTGGCTGTTCATAAGTGTAGTAAGTATTTTACAGTCCTCTCCTTCCCCCACAGGCACAGCTACAAGAGCGGAATGACCCTCAGCAGCTGCTGTTAGACTACAAGCACATGTTTCCTGTTTTGTTCCCATTTAATCCATCTTCTCTGACTATGGACTCAATCCACATCCCCGCCTGTCTCAATTTGGAGTTTCTCAATGAAGTCTGAAAATGCATATTTCCAACTTTGGCTCAATTGCCAGTGAGAGCAAGAAGTACATACAGTAAATGATTTTAAGGATCTAGCCAATCTATAAAGTATATCCATCAGAGATTGAGAGCCTGCGCAGAGTTCAGCACTATACAGAATAAGACATATCTGTCATTATTTTTTGTACCTGCTGCTCAGAATAAAAACACTTGAAATATGGAAGATTTTTTTAAAAGTATGATTTCAGTATAAACAAATACACACTACAGTCTGCAGTCCTCATGACCATATAAAAGATGCCAGTCCATAAATGGAAACTGCCTAGTTTTGATCTTCGCATACAACTAGAGAAGGTCCTAAGTAAAATAAAAATATGTAAGTCCCATAATGATACTAAAAACCATGACATATAGTGCGTTTCCCTAGGTCGACCAACCATAGGTGTAGATGCATTTGTCGGGAAATGTTTTGAGAACAAAAACATAGGCCAAGGCCTTATGAGAAGTTCCCCAAAGGTTTAATGCCTGGTGATGCAGAGACAGTGGTGTTAACAGACCTCCAGACCAAACATTCTGAGTCTTGGTTTCTGAAGCAAAATGAGAAGACTCATAGTCTTGGGTTTATGGAAATTATGCTAAAAGGCTACTGTCTCAAGCCAAAAATACGAGCAAGATGGAAAGATGTTTCCAATGCTAGTCCATGCACTTAATGAATCAATAAAAATTTCACAAAAATTTATATAAGCTGAAAATTAGAAAATAATAACTTGTTTATTTACAGAGGAAAAGCCAAATGAGTCAGTATGGAAGCCTTTAACCCCTTAATGTCATTAACCGCCAAAAAGAACATCACACAATGCACTACTATTTAATTCCAGAAAACCAAGACAGAAAAGGAAAACAAACTTCACCTTGAGGATCAGATTATTTGAAAAACCTGTCTAAACAAGTTTGAGGACTATTGTTATTTTCCAAAAGATTTTTGGTAGTGTGTATTCTTTTAAGGAGACAGAATAGCTTATGTCAGCTTTCCTTTTTCAAAGGTTATTTTCAACATTTTTTAAATTTACCACATAACCAAATGTCTCTGCTTTGAAATAAAGATTAAAAGAGTATTCAATGATATTACAATAGATTTTGTTTGCTTTCACAACAACTTTTATTTCTTCAAAGCAGGCATTCAGTTAGAAAACCCTACCCTATCCTTTATACCTGTTTTCCACTATTTATACCATACTTCTGGTAGATGGTAACAATAAGCTGTCTCCATGACAAGAACAGATGATGTCTGTAAATCACAGAGCCTCTGTGTTAAGTCAAGAAAAGATTTCTCCATGAACTGAACATGGAAGACCTCGCCACGCATACATCCCACCTCCTTTACTCGGCCAGCCAGTCAGTCCTTACCTGTTGTCTTGGAAACACAACAGACTCCAAGCCCTAAACAATCTTGTGTACTGCACCCTTGCGGCTCAGCTTCCTGAGTCATTCTCCTGGCCCACTAGGCAGAACCACACACAGCACCTGGGCGAAGACTGCTGATCACCACTTCCAAACCACTGTCATCGGCATAATCCCCTCTACCGCCACATAAACACCTTGGCTTCTTGTGGTTGTCTATGCAGAGCTGTGCCTTCTTTCCCAGTTATGGTTACATAATCTGACATCCATGACACATACCCTTCAACTCACACACTGACTTTGTTGGAAGGCCAATTGGGTGGCTACCTCTTTTTAAGGTGGTTTATTAAGTATAATTTGCTTTTTACTATACTGTAGTTTAAAACTGAGTTTCATGTAAGGACTATCCTTAATCTTCAAGATAACCCAAAATGTTTTGTTAAGAGTGTTAAAGAGTTTGAAAAGCAGTGATTCCATAAATGCAATGGCTTACTGTCCTTACATATTGTTTTATTCCCCCATTCTCTCAATCTCTTTGGGTTACTACCTCTCCGAGGTCACTGATTAATCACTAGGTGCAAAGGACTCACTGAATAAAAGCTTGGCAATTAGAATTAATTGGGGCGGGGGTACTTTATCAATAGTCCTCTACCTAGCCTAAGAAATGACCAATTTCCTTTTCCTTTTCTAAAAGATAAAGGTATTTCACTGGAGCTGTACTTAATTTCTACATGCTTAAAAACCAGTAGTCTTTTATAAATCACTAACAATAAAGAAATATAGTAATTAGTTACTTAATGTTTAGATCTGTCCTATTTAACTGAACACTTGGAGACTGGAAGAAGCATCTATAGGGAAACTTTAATATTTTGTTAGCATTTATATTCTTTGCAAATTTTTGTTAGTGCCACTCAAACTTCATGAAATGATTTTTAATTTAAATAATTCAATACAAAGGTTTGAACTCTACACTAGATATCTTTATTTTTTAATATTTATAATTTAGTTGACACCTTTCTCACCATGTGCCTTTAGCAGTTACTAAGATAACTGACTTAGCACTTATTTCTCTGAAATAGGTGTTGCTGTGGGAAGAATTTTAATGCTTGATATAACATCATGGGGGAGTTTTGATTTGTCTTTTGAAACATTAGGAGCATTTTAAAGATTAATCAAATATTTATAGATTAAACAATTTGTGTTTTAAGTATTACATAGGATCTACCTGTTTACCTATAGTAATTGTGTTATGTACATATTCATAATTGTTGAAGCTGACAAAAAATTATTACCTTTATGCATTCTCCCTCTGCCGTCATACCTGCAGTTAGATTTATGGTACCTGGCAAGCAGATTAGACCCAAAGGAAAATATACTTTTTCCTCCCTTTCCATGGAGCATGTCAATAAGTGTTTCCTCTCCTGATTCTCCTATACTAAATTTTAAAGCTTTTCTACAAAACCAAAAGACAAAACTAGGAACTTGAAAAATTTAGAAAAATAATAGCTGCTACCATTAATTCATTAAATATTTACTTAGAACCTTAATGCATTAAGATAATAGTAACAAATAAGTTAGAATCCATTTTTTTGGCATAATTAAATTTAATAATTTTTGCACATTTGGCCTAATTCTAAGGCAGCAAAGGTATCCTAAATTGAAACTTTTATATAATGCCTATGTGACTAAAGAGACACTAAAATGTGATAGCATGGGGCAGGACCCTGTAGTTTATCCTCATAGAATATTTCTCTGTATTCACCTTCTCGAATTAATTTGCTGCATGAACCAAATAGCGACAATTCACTTTTTATGTCATTGGTGCCATAATTAGAGAATTTGAGAGGTAAATAGAACATCAGAGGTTGATGCCAATGACAATAAAACATAAGACTGTTTTTCCTCTTATTGTAAAGGTCATAGATACTAAAGATTGTTTTTTTAAAAAAAAAAATTTTTCTAATTCTAATAAAGGGGATTAATCAAAAATGAATTTAAGGTACTTCCTGAAGTGATATTGTATCAGAATAATCCAGATTTGGATATAACATTTTGCCACCAACTGGTGTTTTCATGAAGGCCTGCTTCTTTGAAGGGGTTCACATCATATTCAGGGGTGAATTTAACATTGTAGAAGAAATACTACTGATGAAAATTTTTCAATTTTGAGAAAATCTGTATACACCTTTGTTTATAGAACGATGCTTGTACTAGTCACCATAATGTTCAACTGTGGATAAAAATTTGTGAAAATAAATACTTTTGAATAAATGAAGTGGTGTGACAAATAATGAAATTTAAAGCTCTGCAGGTACACACATATTGGCTGAAAAGGTTATTTTTTAATGCATTATCAAGAATGTTGTTCTGGGGCCTATATTCAAACATGCATCATGATCATTTAAGCTAGGGGTTGTCAGACTACAGCCTACAAAAGTTGGGGTGGGGGAAATTTTCCCTATAAAAATAACAAGACTTACTTATGAGCTATCGAATTCAAACAAAGCACTTTGGGTATAGGAAAAGACTCAGCCATATGTAACTCTGCGTAAAGTAAAAATGGCATTAGAAATCATTGGAAAAATATTTACAAGATCGATATGGAAGAATTTATGAAAAGTTAGTCAAAAACATCAATGGTGAAAAAAATGTGGAGAAATATTTCATGGATAAAACTCCATACCACAAAAATCTCAATTGTTCCCAAGTAGTCTATAGACTAAAAAAGCTTCACAACAGTTTTTTGGTAAAAATTGACCAGCCAATTCTAAAATTTATATGTAAGAGAAAAGGCCCAAGGATAAGGAAGACGCTCCTTATGAAGAAGAGGGAAAATTTTCCCTAACAGGTATCTAAAACTTTAGTAATTAAGATGAATCAGCACAGAAATAGGAAAATTGACCAGTGGAACAGAACAGAGAGCCTGGAAACTAAGCACCTGTGTGGAAACGTGCAAAATGCTTATTCCCTAGAGGAACATAGACTGAAATCACCTGGAAATCTTTTTTAAAATTCACATAACCAATTGTGTAGAATAATACATCTCTAGAGATAGTGCTTAAATACCCATTATTAGAAACCATTAGTGAAATATTTCATGATAAATAAAAAAATGTTCGCAATATACTGGTCAGTGAAAAGTTACGACTGTAACCCAAGCTCGAACCTAGGGACGGAATCTGAGTGAGTGGCTGATGGAAGAACCACCTCTCTTCAGGAAAGCATTGGCTTCATACTCAGAGAGGCCTGGGTTTATCTTCAAGGCTTCAACAGGAAAATTATGTCTGTAAAGAGCAAAACTTCATATAAGATACATTTATCTAATAAGAGTTGAGGAAAAAAAACAGCCCGACATCTGAGACCTCACCTGACACTGAGAGCTAGGCCTGGGCCGTGGTAGAAACTGACCTGGTGCTTCTAGCTAGGCTGTGGTGTTCTTTTGCAGAGTCTTACAAAACCTCAGACAGAGTCGCTCTGTGGCTGTGATGGAGACGACACAAGACCACTTCACAGTTTTGTCTAAGCACAAAGACAAGATCACTGTGCGAACCAAATGATATTAATCATTCCTCTCCCAGCTCATATGAGCGACTGCAGCTTCTTCTCCAGTTGCAGCTTTAGTGCAGCTCTAATCTGCCCTCCTTCCAGATAGGATCATATCAAAATACCCAACCAAACTTGTCCCTACTTCGGGAAGCACCCAATCCAGACAATCCAGAGTAAACCCCTGCGTCTCTGAATTCTCCCTAAAGTGTGCCCTTGGTGTGCAACCTCTCTTGTTGCAACAATCATTAAATCCAACCTGTTCAAACACAGGTTGTGCCTGGCCTCTGATGCAATGTTTTCCCTTCCGACCAATATCAGCATATTACAGAATAAACTTAGAACAAAGAAGTATGTGATTTGCCTAAGGTTATATCACTAAATGAAATTCTAAAGCTTGGTAAGGATATAGACGCTGCAAATAACTTTCAAATAAGTAGAGGGGCGGGGAACCAATATATATTCTTCAAATAAGTAGAGGGGGAAAAAAAGACAAATATATATCTTTCATCTAAGTTTGTGACAATATCTTAAGGTTACCAGGAGCACACCAAGACTTAGGATAAACAAAATGAGGGAGTTTGGCAAATCGGTGTATTACTTTCTCTCTACATTTCATTTCTGATGTGCTTGTTTAGCGACTTGAACTTTTCTGAAGAGTAGGAATTTGTTATAAGGGCAAAACCACACCCAAGCTAAGAATTGACTTTGAATTAACAAAAAATTGAAGTTATCACCAAAGTGGTTAGGTTAACAGTGAGCCCCATATAACTTTCAAACTGCTCAAGATTAGCAAACTCACTTGTCTCATTCATTCAAATCCATATACTTGTTTTAAAACACTGTCCTAGCTCTTACTGACTTCACTAACTTTCCCCAGTTTCCACTACTGAAACTTTTAAAACCTTTGCTGCTTTAAGCTATCATCAGTTTTGAGTATTATAGGAAGTTTAAGCATAGGAAAATTATCCAGAAAATGTGAGCAATAAGGCTGAGACTGGATATTTCTGAAATCCTAATGAAATCTTAACACTAGAATTTGTAGATTTACAGTGGATTGGCTGATTTCCAGTCTTTGGCTGATGCTACTCCTGTCTTTGTTTCCTAAAAAAAAAAATAAGTACCTAAAAAAAAAATAAGTACAGAAAGATATAAGGCATTTCTAAAAATACCGAAAGCAAAATGTCTTTAGAATGACATGACATCTTACAAGACAGTCCGTGTCTAAATCAAAGAATTCTAAAATGATTTTGATATATATTTAGTGTTGTAAAATATATAGGTGGTTGAACATGAAAAGGACTAAATATTTAGAAAATAATTCCAGATAATTTTGTGGCTTACTTGAAAAATACTTTTCCTCCCCATTTTTATTTTGAAAAGTTAAAAACCTACAGGAAAGTTGTAAAACTAGAACAACAAACAACCATATGCTCTTCATTTTGACTCTCTAATTGGTCATATTTTGCCATATTGGCTTTTTCTTGTTCTCCACCAGTGTATTGTATACATTTCTTTCCTGAGTCATTTGAGAATTAGTTGCACACATCATGACTCTTGATCTCTGAACATTTCTGTGTGTATCTCCTAAGAACAAAGGATAATATCCCATATAACGACTATATAATTACCATAATCAGAAAAAGTAATGTCAGTATTGCTATCTCATGTAATTTATATTAAAGGTCCCCTCAATCGTCCCAATTCTGTTCTTTAAAGTTGTTTTTAATCCAAGTTTCAATTAGAGATATTAAATTACATTTGTTATGTCTCTAGTCTGCTTTAGTCTGGTACCATCCCCAGCCTTTTTGCTCACAACAGTGAAATTTTTGAAAAGTTCATGTCAGTTGTTTTGCAGAATGTCCCTCTAATATGTATTTGTATTTGATTGTTTCCTCATGAGAGTCACATCAGACATTTTTTAGAGAAATCCTACATAGGTAAAGTTGTGTCCTCAATTTTCTGCTTTGTGATAGTTTGAGACTAAATATCCTTACATGTTTTTATATATGTAAACCTTTTACTCAATGGTTTTAGGATCCATCCATTCTAGTGACATTTCCAATTACAGAAAACTTAGTAAGTTTAGAAGAACTTGCTCCTAGTGTTTTGCAGGGTATTGAGTGAGAAACTGTTACACTTGGTGATAGTTAACTTTTCTTAATAAATACGTAGAGAGCAAATCCTCTTATTACAGGAAGCAAAATCCCTCATCAGTAGTTCTAAAGACGAAGAATTTTCTCTGCATTTGGACTATTAGAAAGTTTTAATGGAAAACCCCAGAACTTTTAAAGATCTGTTTATTTCCTCCATCATTGTATCTCACATTGGGGCATAATTTACTTCACATATGTTCTCTAATTTTTATTTTCTTGGTTATATTCAATGAACTAGCTTAAGTGCATTGGATATCAGCTTGTGAAAAAATGTTGATTTTGGCACCTAATGACTTCCGTTTTGGTTTTGATTCTATTATCAATAGCTACTGTTCAATGCCATAAATATTTACTGAACACCTCCTGTGTGCCAGGCACCATGACCACCTGGCAGAATTTTAAATTTTATTTTACACTTTTAAAATAACTATTAACAATGAATTCAGTAACAAATCTAAGCAATTGCACAAACTGCCCTACATCCAATGAGAAGATACCGTTAAAGTTGAACTCTATTTACAGGTATTGCCAAAAGGCCAGGGTCCAAATTTTCAATCGTGAGCTAAGTAGGAAAGTCCAAAGACATCACAGCAATTTAGAGATGTCAACATGCAATATAAGAGGATGTAAGTTGTATGAAAGCCTGCCACATAATTGCCAATAAAGACCTTATAGCCGACACTGATGATCACCTACACAACAGTCTTTTCCAGCTTCTATACTCCTTGGCAGAGCCCATTTTCTAAGAAAGAAGCTGAAAAAGCCAGGTACTTGTTTTCCTAGCCACTTTTGCAGCTATGGCATAAGCATACACAACTCAATTCCGGCCAATGAAACAGGAGGGAAAGATGGTCCTTCATGAGAAAGCAACATGTAAGGAGGAGGTTCAAGCTGGTGGCGGCATTAGGGGGAGGCTGAACTCGCCCCCTCATGAGCACACTGAAATATACAACTCCATAGAGCAATTCCTCTTCAGAGACAACTAAGGGCTGATTCAACAGTTTTTGCACAACAAACAAAAGAGAGAGACTGACTAGTAAAGTTAAAAAAGCACTGAGTTAAAACCCAATTGTAGTTCTGGATCGAATTTGTTGTAGACAAGACCATTCATTCACTCACCCTTAATAATTACAGCATGCTTTACAGCATACCAGGCATTGGGATACATTGGTAACTTAAAGATAGTGCTGGCTTTCAATGACCTATGCACAGGAAGGCTGTTTAAGTAAAATCGTATCTGGAAGCTGTATAAAAACACATTAGGGAAACTTAATTCTAAAGTGCATTCATTGAAGCGACACTAGTTTCACATTTAGGTAATACCATCATCCCCATGTGAAAATGAACCTAGTGATAACACTCCTTTTTGGGGTGCATATTGGCCAAATTACTATCAAAAGTTTTCGGTAGGAAAAAATAAAAAACAAGAGAGTGAGAAAATACACATCTTCCTCTAAGTGAATGTGGATTTATGAGGGCATGATGCTTACAGCTGAAGCAACCAAAAACCAGATGCTTGATGACAAGGTGGTGCCGCTGAACTAATCTTGGACCCCTCCCTACAGACTTGTTGTTTTGTGAAATAGTAAGAACCTTATTGTTTAAGCCATTTTAATTCAAATCTCCTATTACTTGTAGCCAAAAGCATCCCAAGTGATAATTAACCCTAAAGAAAGAAAATCTTTTCACAACAGCAATCACAACAGTAAATGAAATAGTGGAACTGAGTTACTACCCTTTAAACACTAGTCAAGTTCTAATGCTCTCAGGTATTCTATATGTAATAACTCCTATGCTATGCATCTAGAATGGTACTAGACCACTCTCAGGAGAATTGAGAAAAGTCACTCAAAATCATTTTCTGTAGGGACCATGGTTGAGAAAGGCTGAGTATCTAGGAATGACACAATCCCTCACTCCTCCACCTACCTGAAATCACATTTTATTTCACACCCAAGAGCACCTTTCCAAAAAAAAAAAAAAAAAAGAGGGGGGCAAACCTTCTGAAACTAAGCCACCATAGACTGGCAAGCATAGAAAGTTATCCTTACCAAGGTTTCTTCCAAAATACTTTATTCCTTCCTCCAAGGAAGATTCACTTAACATTCACCTCTTTCCGTGTTTTTTTATAACATATATCTAGCTAATGATGTGTGTTATTACATCATTAATAATAATGTCTCTTTTTCTACCTCAACTCCTATATTCCATATCCCATAAACGCTGGACACAACATGGGCCTTGGGCTTCTGAAAATCAAGGGCTCGAAAGTCTAATTCAGGAATTTTCTAGACTTGAAGCCCTGGAAGTTCTATGGCTTCTCTGGGCCTAAGCCTCCTCATTTATTAAATGAGAAAGAACAAATCCAACTTATCTCATGGGGCTGCAGAATGTCCCTCAATTCAGATTTGTCTGAGGTATATGAATTGTATGTTATTCTATTTTATGCAATAATTATATCACGAGTATAAGATTTATTATCACTCTGTTCATCATCCAGAAGATGCAGGTAAAAAAAAAAAAAAAAAAAGATCAGCATCAAGTATGTGATAAGCTTTGAACTATTCAAAGTCCAAATTCTATTGACTATATAATTATGTATGTGTATATATATACACACACACTATGAAAAAGGAGCATACATTTTTTTTAAAGTTTATTAAACCTTAGAAATTATGTATTGATTTGACAACTGCCAAAATCCAGGATTCACTCAAAGCAACAGAAAGGAGAAAAGCAATAAACCAGACAGTCAAATTACAATAGATGACAAGAAAAACTGAACAATGGGAGAAGTGGAAAGTGGGAAGAGATATGAAAGAATTTTCTGTAGTAATGGACATGTTCTAATTATATTTTGGTAGCTGATAGTGGTTTGAGTTACAAGTGTATACATTTGTGAAACTCATCTGAGATTTGTATATCTGATTGCATGGAAATATTGACCTCTGGGGTGAACTGTACTAAGGTCTGCCTAAAAAATAAGGTGGTTTAATGGAAGAACAGTTGGACAGATGACAAATATGACAAAATGTTAACAATTGTAGAACATAGGTGGTGGATATGTGGATGTTCCCTGTAGAAGTCTTTTCACTTTTCTGTATGTCCCAAAGATTTCATAATCAAATTGGAATTAAAAGCAATGTGAAGGGCCACCAAGGCCTTTGAAAGCAGGTACAGGACGGGCACTTCCCCAAGGCTCACAGAACACCTCAAAGCCTCCCACTACCCTCTCCACCCACACGATCCAAGCCCAGGGCAGCCGGGCCTGCCTCCTTGCACCGGTGCTGCGGATCTTCCGCATCTCTGCTGGGGTCGCCTCCTGTTCGCCCGGTCTCAGTCGGTTCGCAGAACACACTCCATCACCTGGTTCCCAGAACTCAGATTGCGCAGTGGTCACGTCATCATCGACCAGGGCTCACAGTTACAGCGTCAGAAGCCTTCCTAGGTGTCCCTCATCTCTAGCCTAACCGGTTATCCCTCATCTCCCCGACTCCCGGTCCCCTGGCCCCACTTCACCTGACACGTTGTCATAATCCTCTCAGGCTCCGGGCAAAGCGACGCCGCCAGCCATGGGGCCCAATCATATAAGGAAAATACTGCAGGCTCATCCGGGGACGACATCGGGGACCCGGGGGCACCGCTGCCCTACGACGCTCGCTGCACCCCTCACAAGCCAACCTCCCCGCCCCCAGAGAGCCAGATCCCCGCCACCCACTGCCAAGCCTCCTAGGCCTCAGAAGCCCAGGTCCCCTCTGCAGTCCCGACCCAAGAGCGGTTCAGCCAATCCGCAGGCGGCGTCCCCCGCGGCCCGCCCTCCCGCGCACCCGCGCACCCGCGCACCCGCCCTGCTCTCCTTCTGCATCAAACCGTTTCCGCACTTTCGGCCTCTTGGTGTTTGGCTACGTAGCCGAATGTTTAAGAACGGGCCGAGGCCGGCTGAAGGGGAACATTAATTACCTGTTGGAGGGAACTTAGAGGCCAGGGATAGGCTAGGAGGGTAGAGCCAAATCACTTTCGATTTGGAAACAGGTATAATTTTAAAAAACAAGGACGTGGGGGGAATACGCGAGGAACATTTTTCTACCAGGCCTGTCTCCCTGCTGGGGCGGGCGGGGGTCAGTTCCTCTGGTTCCCACGGGGTATCGGGAAATCTGGCCCGGATGGGTCAAGCTGCAGGCTGGCGCAGGCAGCCAATTAGGTGAAAGAGCGGGGGCGTGGCCTCATGGGCACCGCCCCCTCCCTAATATTGGGGTGTGGCGGATGGCCGGCCGCCCGCCTTGTAGAAGGAGCCCTTTGCTTCCAGAGTAGCGCTGCGGACATGGCCCTGCTAAGAGGTGAGCCCCGCCTGCGGCCTAGCCTTTCCTCGCCCTTCCTGTCCTACCCCGCCCAGGCCAGATTTCACCTCCGGTCTAGGGGGGCCGTGGGAGGTCCTAGGGTTATAGTTCAGTCTCAGTAATACAGAGGACTGAAAAATAATAATAAAAAAATCCCCAAGACTTGAAAGGATTGAGTTAAGGAGAAGAACGTACTTGTTGGACGGTGGGCCCCAACCTTTTTGGCACTAGGGAGAGGTGCTCTTGTGAGAATCTAATGCCTGATGATCTGAGGTGGAGCTGAGGGGTGTTGCTAGTGTTGAGGAGCGGCTGCAAAAACAGATAAAGCTTCCCTGGCTTTCTAGCTGCTCACCTCCTGCTTGCTGTGCGGCCTGGTGCCTAACGGGCTACAGACTCAGTACTGGTCTGGGTGGTGGGGGAGGGGGCCCGGAATCGGGGATCCTTGTAATGTAAGGCACTAGCAACAGTTGATTTCAGTGCTATTTGCATTTGAGAGTTCAGACCATGGTTTCCTTGCTTCTGACCTTGGAGACCATTCCCCTTCTGTGACCTCCTAGTTCAGAGTTCTATTGAAAAGCTGGGGTGAAGCCATAAGCCTGAGGCATCTTGGGACAGGAGTGCATTAAGGGGTGCCCTGGACTTTGTTTGGAAGTGGGCAGGGCTTTCAGGGAGTTGACATTGTCTTAGAGAGCTGGCAGGGAATTTCTGCCGGAGTGACGTGCTGCCCCAAAATGCTTGTCGGTCTTTCCCTTACATTCCTTTGAGGGACTTCAGTAAAGAGCCAAAATGGCATATGAACAGTTCAAGTGGAAAATAAGTACGCTGGGTCAAAATGTAGCGTGTTCAGTTTCTTGCAATTGGATTTAACTTGTCAATGTTCTTTCCAACTCTGAATTTACTTAATAAAACAGCACGTTGGTTTTCTTAAACAAGGTGTTCAAAAATCCCAATTCATTTGAAAGCTACTGTGTAATGAGCATCTTTTTTTAAAAGTAATATTTTTATTATTTAATATTTTTCAGGATGGTTCTTACCATTTTTTTTGTAATTAAAGAGCCCTCTAAAAAGTTGATGAAAATTGTGAGCCCAATAAGGGAAAAGAATGTATATCTATATCTGTATTAAGGAGTTACAAAGTTTATAAATCTGTGATACAGTTTACTATGGTGCTAGAGCTAAGGATCATATTTTTAGCCATTTCCTTGTTTTACAGTTGAGAATACTGATGTCCAGAAAAGTAAAATAACCCAGGTAGCTCATGGCTGTGACCATAACCCAAGACTTGCTCTTCCAATAGCGATTATTACTGGCTAGTTAGAATACATTATAGATAGTCACTTTTCTCAAGTAGCACACTAAGGGCTTAGAGGATTAGTGGATAAGAGAGAACATATGACTGATTCTGATAGGAAAAGGACACATTTAATGGGAGCATAATTGGCTTTGGTAAAGATCCTTACTTTGTCAGATTTCTGTCAACAAGAACCAATCGCCCAGTCATGTACCAGCACCCACCCCAGTGTTTAGCACGAGGGTTACCCCGAAAAGTATTAGCTGTCTTACTATTTGTTAGCTTTTGGGGGAATGTTTGTGTATCCTTTCAAGGCAGTTAGACTGGGCTGCCAAATTACTTTAATCCTGAAACTGAAATGGATGCAATTTTCCTTCATTTGTCTTAGTTGCTGTCTGTGGTTGCTCTAATTAAGTGAGTCAAAATTTACCTAATGATGTGATAGAAAGGAAGGCAGAGTTCTTGTTTCTCTTCTACTGTTGTTTTTTTCTCTGTAGTCACTTCGGCTACTTTGCCAGGACTTTTCTTGGTATTTCTGACTAATGTCTTTCAGTTTTTTAGTTTTTGAAAATCTTTAGCTTCTGAATTTTTAGAGCCTTTTAAAATAAACAAGATTTTAGTTCAGGATTAAGGATTAAATCGTAGACCTTTTAACAGCCAGCCACATAAAAAAATGGCATCAGATCAAATAATTATTGACGTGGTATCCAGGTTATGAAATTATAGGAAAAAAAAAAAACAACCTTTTAAATTATCTAGTCTTTATTTCTACACAGCCCAAATTATTTTTAAAAATATATTTAACAACACTTTCTCATTCAAAATATTGTATTCGTTCAGTGTTAGCCTTATTCAAGATAACCGTTACAGCTTGGAAGCATAGTAAGCAAAAGTGATAGAAGGGGAAGTTCTTGCTTTTGTCTTTATCCCCCCACACTTTTGTAGTTATCTCATATTGTACAATTAGTACTTTCCCACACAAAAATGATCTCTTAGATTATAGAGGGAGAAACTCACGGAAGGAAATTTATGGAGAAACATGAAATTAGTAGCCTCTATTGTTTCTGATAAATTGATGGTTGTAGAACCCCTCATCCTACCCCAGTATTATTAACATCTTGCATCAGTTTTAGAAAAATTTCCCGGGGCCAAGAGGCCATGAAAAGAGGCTGACAACTCTAAAATTACATCAAGAGTTTACGAGAACTTAGCAATGGAAGCAGCATCTTAGCAGGAAGACAGGAAGACGGTAGATACACATGTGCGAAAAGGAATGGGGCCTGTTATAGCCAGGTGGCGCGTGTTTACCTCACAGGTGGCTTGTAGCCATGGACTAAAAGGCAGCTTGTAGCCACGTGGCATGTGTTTATTAAGGGCAATATAATCCAAAGCAGTAAAAAACTTAAGGGGCCCACTTATCTATGCAAGAATATTTCCTTCAAGTGATAGGGCCCCACCCCTCCGCCCTATGAACTGGCATCAGCCTACTTCCAAAAATGGCCTTGGTCACTTTAAGTACCAGAATCATGTCACCTGACAATTGGTGTGGTACATTTGTTACATTTGATGAGCCAGTACTGGTATATTGTTGTTAACTAACATCTACAGTTTCCATTAAGGTTCATTTTTTTGTGTTACACATTCTGTGGGCTTTGACAAATGTATGTACTGACATGTATCCACCAGTACAGTGTCATAAAGAGTAGTGTCACAGCCCTCAAATTTCCTTGTGCTGCACCTGTGCATCTCGCCTTTCCCTACTCACCCCTGGCAACCACTAGTCTTTTTACTGTCTTCCTATTGCACCAAATTGATATTTATGGCCTTTTGTAAATATCTGAATATTATATCTGTTCTAATTATGGTTCTGGATCTGGTCTAAATTATATATGTTGCTCCTAACATTTTTTTAGACTGTAAATTTCTCAAAGTAGGAATGAAAGAAGCTGAGTTTTTGTTTTTTGTTTTTTGTTTTTTTTTTTTTAGGATAGGTTTAGTTAGTTCCATGGAAAGAGATCACTGGCATAAACAGGGGTATTATGCTTAGATACCAACATTAGTATAATGTTTGAATGCTCTCAATTATAGTTCAATACCTAGGCACAAATCCATTGTTAAAAGACCCATAGTTACTTGGCAATATGTGGAAATGTGTGCTTGGATTGTTTTTAGGAGACTTTGTGCTTGTGCAAAGATTTTCAGCTATCTAATAGAAAACAGTACTTTACAATAAGCTTTCACAGTGAGATTATTTAAAGCATGCTAAGGGATATTGACTAATTTTTAACTGCTTACAAATCTCTCCTCATTGCAATAGGTGTGTTTATTGTTGCTGCTAAGCGAACACCCTTTGGAACTTATGGAGGTCTTTTGAAAGACTTCACAGCTACGGACTTGGCTGAATTTGCTGCCAGGGCTGCCTTGGCTGCTGGCAAAGTACCGGCTGAGACTATCGACAGTGTCATTGTAGGCAATGTCATACAGGTTAGTAGGGCAGAGGACAGTATTCTTTCCTGTTGCTTTATTTTATCAGTTTCTAAAAATAATTCCTTCAACATGCCATAATGATGCATAAGTTAATAATACTTAAAGATATTTATAATTTGAGTAATTCTCTGACTCCAGAAGCAAAGACATACATAATTCAAAGGAGCGTATATTCTGGAAAATATATATCTATCTAATTTGGGATACATTTTATTGCTCTTTAGATTCCACCCACCCCCTCCCCCCGCCAGTTTTGAGATATAATTGACTTACAACATTGTATTCGTTTTAGGTGTAGAACATAATGATTTGATTTCTTGTTTATTAAATAGATTAATTTCCTTGATGTGTTTGAAGTAAATTGGTGCTCTCTCTACCTAAGGATATAGCACACCCAAATGAAAAAGTTAAAAATAGGACAGTGAACACCCCAAATCCTTTTACCTCGATGAACCAATTCTTCACATTTTATCAACTTTGCTTTAGCTCTTTCTACAATAAATGTTGTTGTTATTATTGTGATTTCTTTCCATACTCAAAGTGTGGCCCTTGTACCAGCAACGTTGGCTTCACCAATGGGAAATGTTCAGAAATGCAGAATTTCAGGCAGTCCCAGCCCTATTGATTGAGAACCCACATTTTAACAAAGTGCCCAGCATGCGTTTTAAAGTTTGGGAAACAGTGGTCTGGTCGCACTTCTTACTGCTCTCTTGACCTCCCTAGGTCAGCAGGTCTCAGTCTCAGCTTCACATTATAATTACCTGGGTGCTTTTAAAAGTACAGTGGTCCCCTGTTATCCACAGGGACTACGTTCCAAGACCCTCAGTGGATGCCCGAAACTAAATGTAGCACTGAATTCTATATATAATATGTTTTTCCTATGTATACCTATGATGAAGTTTGATTTATAAATTAGGCAGTTTTGTGGGTAGAAGATTTGCTCTTACTGTAGGTTTTAGCAACCTTGGCATACAGTTTTTTTTTTTTTTTTCTTATTAAGGTGAGAACTCTCACCTTTTTACTTAAAGAAAGTACTTTATGGCTTCTCTATGGCATATCTGAATATGCCAGCATCACTACTCTTGTGCTTTGGGGCCATTATGAAGTAAAATAAGGATTACTTGAACACAAGCACTGCCATACCATGACAGTCAGTCTGATCATCCAAACAGCTAGGAAGTGATGGGTAGGTAGCGAATGGAGCAGGGATATGCCGAACGAAGGGATGGTGCGAGATTTCATCCCGCTACTCAGAATGGCATGCGATTTGACATTTATGAATTGATTATTTCTGGAATTTTCACTTAATATTTTTAGGCCATGATTAATCATGAGTAACTGAAACCGCCTTACTGGTTTAACTGGTTTGGTTAGGAGCTTGAGAGTATGTTAAATAAAGCTTTCCTGGTTATTCCAATCTGGGGCCAAGGGTGAGAACCACAGCCTGAGGTACTTTCTCTGTTACAGGTAGAGCCTGTTCCGTTTTCAGATAGTTCTGCTATACATGTCTGTCTTCTATTGAGGACTTCATATAAGGATTTCTCATACTTAGTATGTTTAAAAACCTATAGACCAAATTATAGTTTTTATTCAAATTGTAAGCACATGTATTATGTGAAATATGCTGCACCTGTGTGTGTCGTGTCCTACCTTAGAGCTATATAACCGTTGATAGGTTGCCAGCACTTCCATATGTTTTGTCCTTCTTAATTCCTGTATTTATAGAGGCAATTTTTTCTTTTCTCTCTGTTCCAGAGTTCTTCAGATGGTGTATACTTGGCAAGGCACGTTGGTTTACGTGTGGGAATCCCAAAGGAAACCCCAGCTCTCACTCTTAACAGGCTCTGTGGCTCTGGTTTCCAGTCCATTGTGAGCGGATGTCAGGTATGGGCAGTATTACATTTCTCTGAAATACGTTAGAAGCTATTAGAGGAAACGTCCCACCTCAACATAACACTGTAGGTTTTTATTTTTAGTGCTCATTAAGAGAGGTCAATATTTGATTTTTCTTGGGAAAATAGTCACAGGGGGAAATAAGTTTCTTAAAAGCTAATAATGAACTTTGAAGATATTACGCTAAATAGAATAAACCAGTCACAAAAGGACAAAAACTGTATGATTCCACCCAGCTGAGGTATCCAGAGTAGTCACATTCATAGAGACAGAAGTAGGATGGTGGTTGCCAGGGCTGGGGAGGGGAAAGGGTGGAGAGTTATTTTATGGGGACAGAGTTTCAGTTTGGGAATATGAAAAATCTTCTGGAGATAGATGGCAGGTGCACAACCATGTGAAGGTACTCAATGAACTGTACACTTAAAATGGGTTAAAGCGGTGAATTTTATGGTATGTATATTTAATCACAATTTTTAAAAAAGTGAATCATGATCCTTGTTATTCTTAAGGGCTTCCTATGTGCCACTGTGCTAGATTTACATTTACTATTATTACTTAATATTCATAATCCTCCTATAAGGCAAAGACTATTATTATTCCCATTTTATAGGCAAGGAGCTTGATTATTAAAGGCATCAGAGTTACTAAATATTAGTGGCAGAATTTAAACTCAGGTCTGTGAGGCATTTTGAAACACTAAATAAAGACTATAAGACTAGGAAGAGACTAGGAGAATTTGGGGGATGATAAGAAATGTATTTTATAAAAAGGAAGCGAATGACACAGTTGGTAGAAGTATAAACTAATATGACCTTTTTAAGGTATAACTGGGCAGTATGTTTGTTGCACAGAGAAAGGCATACAGTGAAATACAACTTTGTCAAAGTCTTCATTTTATTATAAAATAAACACATTTTGTAATGAAGAAATTATTTTCGCTTTAATTCAAATTTATTTCTATAACAATATATCTTAAATAGTGATCCTGATTTTCCTAGTAATCATTTTAAAAACTGGGCTCTTGGAGGCTTGTGATTTGCTTCTTTTCTGAAAAATGCAAATAGTGGAAAGAGATGAAAGAATGAAATGGGTCCTTTTTATGAGTCCCCTGAATCAACCTGGTTCTGGTAAATTTGTGGTCCCTTTCGGATCCATCCCTTAATAGGATAAATTTTACTTTTGCTTTTTTAAAGCGTTTCTTATTTATCATCTGCTGACAATCTGTACATTTATGCCAGACAATATCACTGCTGATTTTTAAGACTTGTGTTAAGAATTACCATTCCTTGCCAAAACATAGATAGGATTTGTTACTTATGTACAATAATGATTGAAGTCTGTTAGTTTTTTTACCCTCTTGTATCTTGTAGTATTTGCTTTCTGATTACTTTAAAAGTATTTCCTTTTGAGACACTGTAAGCTAGGATAGGTGACTTATTAGATTTATTATTAGTTTACTGCTTAACACATACTTTTTAATACCCGCTTCTGTTATAATAAAAGAGTTTTATGTTGTTCATTTGTTTTCAAATAGGATATTTGTGTTAAAGATGCTGAAGTTGTCTTGTGTGGAGGAACTGAAAGCATGAGCCAGGCTCCCTTCTGTGTCAGAAATGTGCGCTTTGGAACCAAGTTTGGATCAGATCTCAAGGTGGGAACCATTAAACTTTGCAAAAATTATTTCTCAAGCTATTAATACTAATAATTTTAATAACACTATTTTGGGGCAAGAAAAATTATTTTGAAACCAATTTGTTGATAGGAGATTGAGAAGATATGAATGATTTGAAATTTGTAAACGTTTTCAAACGTGGGGAGATGGAGGAAGGGAAGAAGCAGATCGAAAAGATAGGCAAAGGCTGAATTAACCTCTCTACTGAATGATTAATAAACTAAGTAATTAAATCTTTACCATGATTTATGGAAGTTTTATTTCTGGAGCAATCTCCATTGAATAGATTTCTTTTTCATCACAGAAAACATTCTCTTTGAATATAGAGTATATTGTCCTTATCAGTCAGGCAAAAACTGATCCTTACCCCTTTAAGAGCTACAACATTAAAATAATAATACCGATTAAAAATGATAGACCTGAACAAGCCCGATCCCATCTGATCTCGGAAGCTAAGCAGAGTCGGGCCTGGTTAGCACTTGGATGGGAGACCACCTAGGAAGACCAGGTGCTGTAGATATAAAAAATAAAAAAAATAAAGGCTTGTAAGCTGACAAGGTCCTTGCAATCTGTGAGGTCAACCAAGGATTGCCTCGCCTAAAAAAAAAAAAAAGAAAAAAGAAAATGATAGCGTGCTATCCTTCCCATACGAAAGGGTTAATGACATTTTATATTTTTAGCATTTTTCATGTAATGATTGATTTACACTATTCACCCAGTTTCTCACCTTGCCTTTTTGAAAGTTGAAAGGAATAAGACTTCGAAAAGAAGAGAGAGTTTTAGAAAGACAGGTCAGTGACTCAAAAGGTGATAAGGAACTCTAGAAGAAACAGATCAGGCTACTTAACAAAGACTGACTAATTGGGTAATACAACTTTTTCCGTTACTCAAGAAGTATGTCCCAGCATCTTTTCAACCTCATAGTAACTTACAGAATCAACTATTCCTGTCACTTGAAGGCACGGGATAAAAACGCAGCACAGATACCCTTTTTCCTACAAAGCGCAAACTGTGGTTTACAAAGGTAGCTACAGAGAAACATCGCATGATGACTCAGTGTTAGGTTTCTTACGAAATGTAACCGTAAGGGCTTTTGAACGTTGGATAACTTCCTGTGTTCTCACCCTGCGCATTCAGCACTGTCAGTTCTCTTTAGAGCCGCACGTTTAGAGAGAGAAGAGAATGTGTCGTTTTATTATGTCATTGGATATTTTTTTTAAATGTCCCAGAACCAAACATGAATAGTAGTAATAGTAAATGCTACCAGAAAATCTAATTTTACTTTTGTTTTGTGGAACTGTTAATTATTTAAATTTGAAGAAATTATAGCCTATTACTTTCAAAAGATATGTTTTAACAAATCACTTTATTATTGATGTCTTCTAATAGCTAGAAGATTCTCTGTGGGCAGGATTAACAGATCAGCACATCCAGCAACCCATGGGAATTACTGCAGAGAATCTTGCTGCGAAATATAAAATAAGCAGAGAAGACTGTGACAAATATGCCCTGCAGTCACAGCAGAGGTGGAAAGCTGGTCAGTAAAATTGGATATTATAAATATTCAGAGAAGAAAAACTGTAGAGGGATGGGGGAGAGGTGAAATAGGTGAAAGGAGTCAAGAGGTACATACTTTCAGTTATAAAATAAGTCTGAATGTAATGTACAACATGATGTGAATAATACTGTATTGAATATTTGAAAGTTGTTAAGAGAGATTTTAAACATTCGCGACACAAGAAAATTTTTGTAACTTCTACCTGGTGATGGGTGTTAGCTAGACTTAATGTGGTGATTGCTTCACAATATATACAAATATCAAATCACCGTGTTGCATTCCTAAAACGAATATAATGTGATAGATCAATTATACCTCAATTTACAAAACTATAGGAAAGATTTTAATCATTTCAGATAATGATCATACAATATTTGTTTTAAATTAGACCTTTTGAAAAATCTCATTTTAAAATTATTCCTTTGTTTTTAGATGATCGATATTCTATTAATGATTGCGAAATTAATTGGGAAATTCCCGTTTGAAATATGTTACTACTTAAAAAGTGATGCTGTTAATTGGCCCTGTCTGTACACTTGAATTTATTCCTTTACCAATACTGTTGTCATTAGAACACTCTGAGGGGCATGATAAAAATGATAGCTCATGGGGGCTGCAGGGACAGAGAGGATGTCCTTCTCTGTAAGGCATATTACATTCGTGAGGAAGGGATGATGTGTTTGGAAAAGACTCATTGGTTATTATTTTTTGCCTCCTCCCTCCATTCTTAATTGAGAGTCATTGCATCTGACTCAGAGACTTCGAACTAGCCCAAGGCCCTAGCTATGGTGCCCTGTGTAACGATGCACACTGCTATTGAATCAGTCCAAATTGAGCAACATGACAGCAGTTCTATTATCAGTGTGGTGAGCTGAAGAAATTTGTTAGTCTTCTGAAAAAGATTTGAGAAATTAAATTAGTGTAAACAAATGGAAGTTTTTATTTAAGGTACTAAATATTTACTTGGCATAGTGAAGATAAAGTCCATCTTAGCATTTCAGAGGAATAAGTGGAATGGAGCCGATAACATCCAGCTCATCCTCTTTGATTTTTAGTGATGCACTTAAAGTGGATGGGTCTTGGTCTAGAGGTCAGGAATTATCGGTTATGTTTCGGTTAGTTTTGCCACATACATGCTAGCTGACCTCAGTCAAGTCATCAAGTCATTTATTCACTGAGCATCTGTAAAATAAAGGCAAATATGCATCTCTAATAATAGAGATAAAAAAATATTTGCCTTCCTTATTTTCCTAATATAGTCGTTGTGAAAACCAAATAAGGGAAATGTGTAGCCTGCTGTAAAGTGAGATCAAAATTAAGATGGTATTATTACCGACCTATCTTGCTTTTGAAGCTTTGGATTACTATAGTCCACTCCAGTCAGGAGAGGTGGAAGCAGGTAAGACGTTATACTTAGAACTGTGTCGATAATAGCTCATATGATTTCTTCAAGTCACTTGTCATTGAATTTCTGTCACAGATGACTTGGTGACATAGACAACTTGGTAACTTTTCTCATGATTATGCTAAGAACACATAACATGAGATCTCTCTTAACAAATTTTTAAGTATACATTATTGCAAAAAAAAAAAGAACATTATTTTTTTATAACTTGGTAACTTTTTAATTCTTATCTCACACAGAGAACTTAAAAAAGGGCATTAAATCCACTTAGTGCCATTACATCTATAGCTAACTGACAAATAATACTGTCTAGCAGTACCTTATAAAAAATGTAGTTAAAAAAATTTAAATTAAGGGAGTGATGTAAGAAACATGGTGGAATGAGAGACGTCCCCAGATCTCTCCCCTTGAAATAACAAAAGAAACAAACGATCCAATCAAAAAATTGGGCAGAGACCAATTTGTATGTCCTCCCTAGAGGACATACAAATGGTCCACAAACATATGAAAAGATGCTCAATATCGCTAGCTATTAGGGATACGCAAATGCAAACCACAATGAGATACCACCTCACATTTGTTAGAATAACTATAATCAACAGGACAAGTAAAAACAAATGCTGGAGAGGATGCGGAGAAAGGAACCCTCATACACTGCTGCAAACTGGGACTGCAAATTGGTACAGCCACTATGGGAAACAGTATGGAGGTTCTTCAAAAAACTAAGAATTGATCAACCATATGCTCCACCAATCCCTCTTTGGTATTTACCCTAAAGACTTGAAAACCCATATCCGGAAAGATATTTGCACAACGATGTTCATAGCAGCAGCATTCACTGTCGCCAGGACATAGTAACAACCAAAGTGGCCTATCATAGATGATCAGATAAAGAAGCTATGGTACATATATACAATATGGAATATTAGTCATAAGAAGAGATGAAATATTGCCATTTGTAGCAATGTGGATGGACCTCGAGATAATCATGCTAAGCAAAATAAGCCAGACATAAAAAGTTGAAAACCACATATCATTTATATGTGGGATATAAACCTAAAAGTAATAAACAAACAGACTCATAGACATGGACAGTAGACTAGTGGTTACTGGAGGGGAGGGAAGGAGGAGGTAGATGGGATAAAAGGGGTCAAATATGTGGTGACATTAAATAATTTAAAAAGGGAAAAAATCTAAAATTATAATTTAAAAAGGTACAGAATGTGTCTGCATATCTGCATGACAGCATATTAAATCCTCCAGTAGGCAGAGTAAGTTATGTGAATAATGAAAGCTTATATTAAAGTAGGCCACAAGGAAAGGGCAGGCCAGAAATTTAAAGAAATTAAAGGATATGGTTGATTTAGTTCCTTTTCTTGTTTCTCTTTTTTCCTTTCCCATTCTTATGATCGTCTTTCAACTATTTCAGCTAACGATGCTGGCTGCTTTAACAATGAGATGGCACCAATTGAGGTGAAGACAAGGAAAGGAAAACAGACAATGCAAGTAGATGAGCATGCTCGGCCCCAAACAACCCTGGAACAGTTAAATAAACTTCCTCCGGTATTCAAGAAAGAAGGGACCGTTACTGCGGGCAATGCGTCGGTAGGTAGCATCACGGAGTATCTTGAACTCTTCTTGATGTGTGCAATGCAAAATAATCATGTGGTATCTTTTAGATATTTTCCATTATAATCTTCAGCTTAAACTAATAGAATTCATATTCAATTAATGTGAGTTTTCATAGATCATCACAAAATATTTTAACTAGGGGCCCTTTTATGATAGTTTTTCAATTTCTGAGTCTTTTCAATGTTAGAAGGAAATTTACCTGGTTTATTATTTCAGTTCTCACACTTTTTTCTTTCTCATGTATACAGTCTCATCAGATTTCTCCTTATATCTCTCCACACTTGATATAAGCTTTTCCTTAACATTCTTCCTTATTTTCCCTCAGTGAGGTTTTATTCTGTGCCTAAAACAGTCTCTGTAATTGACCAGAGTATGACTGGTACTATTCGTTGTAACCCAAATAAAGGCACTGCCTCCTACGTACTGCCATAATCCTAATAGTGCTATTCCATTAGTTCAAACTTTGGTTAGCTTTGACCCTCTAGTTAATCTTTCTGTTATCATTTCCCAGGGGGTATCTGATGGTGCTGGAGCTGTTATCATAGCTAGTGAAGATGCTGTTAAAAAGCATAACTTCACACCACTGGCAAGAGTCGTGGGCTATTTTGTGTCTGGATGTGATCCCTCTATCATGGGTATTGGTAAGTTTGTAGTAAAACAAACTGGTTCTGTTCTGTTTCTGGAGATAAGTATTCTTCGGCATTCTAATTCCTGAAATAGCAGCCAAATCAAGGTCACTTGTCAAGAAAAGGAGATGGGTAATCAATCAATCTTTTAAACAACTAACCTTTGTGAAAAACTGCGTTAGTCTCAGGAAAACCAAGACTGTAAATTCCTTGTGGGCAGTAATCACGTCTTATTGTCCATTTGAGATATTTAAAATTAACACACAGAAAATAACAAAAGAATTACAAGGTACTGACGAGATAAAAATGTGGGATGGGAGAAATCATGGGGTACAATAGAGAAGGCTGTGTGGAGATGACAAATATCTTGCTGGATGTTTTATACATTGTCATTATTATATCATTTCATCTTCCCGAAACTCTAGTGAGACTTCTTTGTGAATGAGAAAACTGAAGCGTAGGGAAGTGAGTTAGTTGTCTTATAAAACTCCAGTAAGTGATGGAGCCAGGGTGTGAATCCAGGTATAATCCAAGTGCTCTCAGGAAGCCAGAGTATATACCTGGCTCAGCTGGGGCTTAACAGGAAAATGGAGAATTATAAAAAAATCTATCACAGTTGGCAAAGTGCTAGCAGGAGAAGATTTGTAACTCCTTGCAAACACACATATTCTTGGCTAGAAAAGTCTGAATTAGAAGTAGAACAATAAGTTCTTTGCTGGATGCACTCCCAGGAACCATAGATGATGCTGAATCTTAATAGTTCCTGCCATCGTTCTCTGGGGAACCAGGGAACCATTTAGGAACCTCACAGAAATAAAAGTGGTGCCCACGGGTTTTGATCTGTTCCGTCTATATCCTCATACCCCAAGGAATAGCCTACCCTAGAGAATAGATTCACATTCTTGCTATGTCAAAAGATTTTTCTCTGAGCTTAGTTCGGCCTTTTTTGCTGAACTGAATTGGTTGTTGAAGTAGGTCCCATGATCTAAGGGAGAGAACCTGTGGCTGACCTGCTGTGCACACGTCGGTCAGTGTGAGTCTCCAGGTCCTACTCAGATGGTACCACTTATGCTGATTTGGGACTGAACTAATACTCAACCATATTTACTGACATGTCCTTCAGAGACGATTTATCTCGATGTAGAATTTCTAAGAAAGCAAGCTAGCATGTCCAAACCTGTCATCTTTCACTGTGTTGCTAATTATGTCAGCCAAAACTAGCATCTGTTAAAATTCCGTGGTTTTCTGTTCTATGTAGTCTTAGAAGCTTATTAACTTTCAGCTATCCACCATTAGCAAAACGGAACTTTTGTCACAGAGATGGAAGGTATCTTGAAAAGTTGAATATCTGTATTTAGGTATGGCATTTATCACTTTGGTATCTAGAACGGTGGTTCCCAACACCAAATGATCATCAAAATTCACCTGTAACCCCACCCCACAAGGTTTTGTGTCAGCAGGTTTGGGGTGGAGCCTAGGATGTAGGTTTTTCCCATTGTACCTAAATGTTCTTTATGAACTATCAAAATGATCTGATATAGGTTAAGTAGTTATTTTATAGTTCTTTAAACTTCGTTTAATTGGTTCTGATACGTGAACCTAATCAAATGAGCAAAGGAAAGGTAGTGGTTCGCTTTCCTTCTATTTCAGATGGGAATACACTGTGGAAAGATTATCTTTTCCCTTCAAGATTCGACCAGAGCTATATATGACAAATGCTCCACAGCGTCAGATGCTCCCTTCATCTAGACAGCTCGTCTGTAGGTTGTAGTATGGGATTAAGCAAGGTAGCTACGTGAAGTGCGCTAGATGAACAAGCAGGGGAGAATAGATCATAGAGTATTCAGTGGAGATGGGTTTGTCAGTCCAATTTCTGAGAATAGTTGTTCTTCAGTTATGCAGTTTTCCACCATATAGCAATCCGTGGATCTGCAGAGTAGCCTCAGACCCAGGAAAAAGGGAAAGTCGGGACTCGAAGAGAACGAGAATGGCTCCGATGAAGGACACAGCCATGGAAAGGATGCCCTCTAGAATTCCCCATGGCAGTGGAAGGGGTTGGTGGGGAGAACTCTGAGCCTGTTCAGCTGGAGCACCTCTAGCTTTATCTAATATTGAGCTTCCTTTGTAAAAAAGATGCCATTGCTTAAAAAGAAAAAGGTTAAAAACCAGTGCAAAGCACTTCTGATATGAAGCTTATAGCCCCAAAAGGTGACTGAGGACACACAGCTATTACTGGTTGGAGCCAGGACTAGAAATAAAGCCTTTTTCCAATAAGAATACTGTACCTTCCTAAGTCCCAGTAAATAACTATCCTTTAAAAGTCAAATTGTGGCCTAGCGTATCGTTACAATTACCTGTAACAATTCTGAGTTAGCATGAACACATCAAGTCATGCTTACAGTGATGTGGTTATGAAGACAGGGAAATGTGAACAATAGTTATATACTCTTAGCTTTGAGTTCTGTGTGTCTTTCACCCCTGTAGGATACTTCATTCCCTGATCCTGCTGGATAGCCGATGCTCTCCTGTGAAATACTCTTCCCATTTTAATGCCTTAGAGATACAAAGAGAATATGGAATTAGATTCTGCGTTAAATCAGTAGTCAGTGCAGAACTGGTCCTTTAAGTTGAAAATCATGGTCCTACCAGTTATCAAAGTGTTGCCTGAAGAACATTTTAACTAGGTGACAAAATAAATTACATTATATTTAGTTTGCGTTATGCTCTTCTTGTAAAGACTGATTTCCCATTTTACCTTGGCTGTATTTATGAGACTTGTTGCATAATATTTGACTACTTAAATTCAGCAGAACATGACACATATTTTCTTTTTAGACACTTATGGCAATTTCATTCTCTCTAAGAACAAATAGAGAAGTAGATAATCATCCCGAACCAGATTTTTACCTTTGAGAAAAAAAAAAATCAATTTACTTTAAAATTATGAGCAATATTAAACTGTCATTGGTGATCGTAAGAAATCTGCAGCTAAAGTTTCAGGTCGTATTAGGTGGGTTTGTATTTCTTCAGTGGGAGTTGTGTTTCATTTAAACTTTCTGCCTACTGTTGGAGTTATAAACGTCTCCCTGTTTCAAGCATTTTTTTCCTAAGTGCCTTGAAGGTTCTTCCTTTGCTATGTCTATATGGAGATGCCGCTGCCAATTCTTCTCTTTTGCCCTGAAAAATCAGAATGTAGGCACAATCACTTCTAGACTGGGAATGCATATAATTTGTATTCTGAGAGAGCACTCAGCCTGCCTTGCCATTTGCTATGAAGTATGATGGCAAAATCCCATATGTGACTCGTTTGGCCATTTATGGTAGAACTGTTCGTGTAAGTCTCTCCTCTGCAATTTGACTGCATAAACAGCTTTCACCTTGGTCCCATTTTCTGATTTCTTTTATTGTCACATAATTTAATAGTATACTTTAAAAGTGGCAAGATTGGTGGCTACGGACAACTCCTTGCTTTCTTTCTTACTTACCTGTTTCGTAAAGATGGAGAAGTTCGTTACATAAATAAATATAAGATGAAATTGATTTCTGCTTTAATACAGGTCCTGTCTCTGCCATCAACGGGGCACTGAAGAAGACAGGACTGAGCCTTAAGGACATGGATTTGGTAGAGGTAAGTGTTTTACTTTTTCACAGCATGAATAAACCACTAACTTCTGTATGTAAATGGCTTCGATTTGGTCTTTTATAGCTTTTTGTGTTGTGTTAGTCTTTCCAAATGATGCACATCTAAGTAAGTGTTAGTTTCATTACATGCCTTGTGTCGATACTTTCCCCGACCTGATTAAAATGTTTTATTTATATTTGAACAATTAAAATAGCCTGATTTCTCCTACTAAAGTATAAGACTCTATTACCTTTTTGGATATTAATGTGCTTATTGAATTGAAATGATTATTATATAATGTAGATGATAAACAAGTAACTTTAACTCTATTTTATGAATTAAAGGGAAAAAATACAAGAATTGACCTCATAGGAAAATAATATTTGGTGCCAAATCTAGAAGTTTCTCACTGTCCCCCACGTTATGACACTCCCATCACCACCGCCAAACTTACCTTGGCTTTTAGTTGTGGTTTAATTTGGGATGCACCTATTATAATTTTTGGCATTGGAAACATATTTATTGGTAGAGTATTTTTTTTAAATGTTGGTTTAGAACAAAGGCATTTTAAATATTTTGCACAATTAAAAGAAGGGATAGAGAACAAAAGACTTAGAGATGGATTAGATTCATTTTACATTTCGGGAGCATATGAAAATTTTAGGTAATTAAGCATATACTGCTTGACATCTGGAAATAATTAATATGACAAAGGAAATCTTTCTATTTAAACTGATCAAGAAGGGCCCTTTTCATTTTGGACACGTGTGATTCCCCCTGTGGTAATCGCTCACCCAGGCAACTATGGTTTCAAACAAATGGTTTATCTTTATACCTCTTCTTCCATCCTTAGGCAATCAATAGTGCACAGCCTCAAGGTTGCTGCTTACTTCCCACATTTGTATTAGCAAATAGGTACCACTAAATTTCTGACTTTAGATTTTACTCTTAAAAGTATTGAAATTTGTCAGCACTCCAAAGCTTTTCATAATCATTTACAGATATAAAAATATTCACGAACATAGCTCTGGTGTGATTTTCTTTGAGCTATTTATGATCATGTGGTAGTTTTTCCTACAGCCAAGATTTGAACTGTTCATCTAGCTATAGAACCTATGGGCTCTAACCAGTACCCCACTGGTTAAAAATATCTATTTTCAATATTACAGAGGGTTTTTTGTCTCTAAAGGATACATTTGACTTAAAGTACCATTTAGTAAATACATCCATTTTCAAACCTGATATATTTATAAAGAACAACTAAAGATAAAATAACCTTGTAAGATAATCTAAATAGGAAAAAACCCCCAGCAAAATTAGCCATCAATGGAACTGGACAATTCTCAGTTAAAAATCAGTTTGTAAATAAGGATTTTTATCAGTGTTTCAATTGTTTTTTAAGGTAAATGAAGCTTTTGCTCCCCAGTACTTGTCTGTTGAGAAGAATTTGGATCTTGACCCAAGTAAAACCAATGTGAATGGAGGAGCCATTGCTTTGGGTCACCCATTGGGAGCATCAGGATCAAGAATTACTGCACACCTGGTTCATGAATTAAGGTACTTGTTAGAAGTTGTTGCAGTTCAGATTTGCCCCTTTTGTAGAAATGCGTGAATGTAGGTTTTCCCACAACAATCCAACTTCTTCCATTCTTCCTCAGATCCCCCTGCACTGCTTCACACCAGGAACAACTTGCTTGGGCACCTCTTTTCCTCTGACCTTGCAGATAACTCGGTTGACTTGTTAGCGGCTCTGATCTTGGGGCGCGTGCCCTTCCTCTTGTCTGTCATGTGTTCAGTGTAGCCATTCAGCACGTGCTCACTGGGGGGGCCCAGGTGCATACGGCCCCATCCCTGTGCTGCTGCGCAGCAGTGAGCAAACAGTGAGGCCTGGTTCTCATGGCTCTTGCACTCTAGAGGCAGTTATGGGAGTAAGATAAAATTATTTAAGGAAACAAAGAAAATTCCAAGAATATTCTGACCTACGTGCTCTCATTGAAGAGACCTAAGCAAACGAATGATTTGAATCTGAGCTAAGTTTTTCCTTCATGGTTTCCAGGGTTCCAGGAGGAGCCTTCTGTGTATTCGATACTTTTCCGTTTTGATGGACGTTTTCTTTCCTTACTATGTATTCTGGACCATTCTGCTCTGTTAGTAGGAAAATTGCTAATGAACCAAATATATCGGGCCAAAAATACACGCTGGCTCCCTGTTAGGTTAAGGTAAATGGGACTCTTATTTTACTTAGAGTGATTCACTGAGTTGAAATGAGTGACTGATGTGTACAAGATAATTCCTGATGCTTTTTACAAGGTCATTTTATTAGGACTCAGGAATGAGAAAGCTGGTACTTTAAAGGAGTCTAACTTTTACAAAAGTGACATTAAATATTTCTAGATTATCTGCCTTGTACATGGACAAACTTCACAAATTGCATTTATTCTAAGTTGCCATAAATTTCTAAAACCATGTAAATCAAAGAGGCTAATTGTTTACTCCCCCTTCCTCAGATTCCTGTATATTTCAATTACCTCCCACCCCTTCTCCTTTCTCATAACACATCTAAGCTTATATATAGGTTTCAGCCTCCCTCTTCTTTGTTACTCCTTTTTTTTAAAATAAGAATATTCAGCTTTCCAAATTCCTTCTCCCGTTGTGATTATAAACTAGTATTGAGAAGCAGACCAAGATTGCAGAGTAAGTAAATGCTGCTTGCCTCATCTCACAACCACATTAGAATTACAACTAAACTACAGAATAGCCATCATTGGGAGTTGCCTGAGGTCTAGCTGAACAGAAGCCCTACAACTGGGGACACACACAAGAGGCCACCTCAAGACTATAGGAGGGGTGGAGATACAAAATGGGTGGGTCCCACACTCACATGTGTTGATTCAGAATCAAGAGAAATATCTCAGCTATGGAGGTCCCCCCGGAAGAGTGAGGGGACCTGGCCCCACACTGGGCTCCCCAGCCCAGGGTTCCAGTACTAGGAAGAGAAGTCCCCAGAACTTCTGGCTGTTAAAACCAGCAGAGACTGTGCATGAGTGAGACGGAGGGCTGCCTCTTTAGGAGACCGCATGCAGACTAAGTTATGGACTCATTGTGAGCTCCATCTCTGAAGCAGCAGCTTGAAAGGTGCCAGGGACATATGGGGAGGAAGTGAGTTATCTGGCTTCAGGGCGAGGCCTGGAGGGGTAGCATTCTCCCAGACAGAAGTGCTGGCAAAATCCATTATTCCTTTATTGAGCCCTCCCCAGCCCAGCATGCAGACACAGGCAACCACCATTTCTGAGTCTCCGTCAACCTGGCTAACACTGGTCGCCCCACCCACATGATTACCTGAGACTCGGCCCCTCCCACGCCACTTCCGGTGGATTTTCCAAACAAATGACCTGTCTTGGCTTATGCTGAAGACTTTCTTAATATCTCTCAAACGATCATGAAATCTAAACAATCAACTTCTGGCCTCAGCATGCCTAATACCTCTAGCTGAGTCACCCACACCTGGCACTAGTGGCAGCCAGCCTTAATTTCTGGCTTGGCCTTTGGAGGCACTTCCAGGCCCATTGTGGGTGGCAGCCATCTGTAGATTGCTTGGTGGCTCATGCCAGGTGGCCCTGGGCAGGACACAGGCTGCAGCTGAACTTGGCCTGTGGCAGGGCCCCTCCCGAGAGGCCCCGTTCTACACACCCAGTGGCCAGCTTTTGTCTGAGCCAGGGTACCACCCAAAATCACAGCTGAGGATGACCCAAAGAGCAACAGGGCAGGCACCAGAGCCCTGCTAAAGAGAATCCTGCTCTGTAGGGCCAGCTCCTGCACAACAGCTCCTCCCACTGGTCACGGCCAGTCATCACAACCAATCAGCCCAAGGGTCAGTCCCTCCAGTTCACATGCAAATAGCAACCAAGGTTCAACTGCAATGGGAGGGCACATACAACCCAAACACGGGACAAACCTGAGCACCCAGCTCCGGTGCCTATGGGAACACTGTGCCACTGGGACTCACAGCACACTTACTACATAAAGCCACTGTACTAAGACTGGGAGACATAGCAGCCCTACCTAACACATAGAAACAAACACAAGTAGGCAGCCAAAATGGAAGAATAGAGAAACATGTCCTAAATGAAAGAACAGAATAAAGATCCAGAAAAAGAACTAAACAAAAAGGAGACAATTAATCTACCAGATGCAGGTTCAAAACACTGGTTATAAGGATGCTCAATGAAATTAGAGGAAGAGTAGATGAATTCAGTGGGAACTTTAACAAAGACATAGAAAACATAAAAGTGGGGATAGAAAATATAAAAAAGAATCAGTCAAAAATGAAGACTACAATAACTTAAATGAAGAATACCTTAAGAGGAATTAACAATAGATTAGAAGAAGCAGAGGATCAAATCAGTGATTTAAAAGATAAGGTAGCAGAAAACAATCAGAACAACAAGAAAAAATTAAAAATAAAAAAATAATAATAATAATAAAAGTATAGTGTAAAGAGGCCTCTGGGACAACACCAAGCATACCAACATTCACATCATAGCGATACCAGGAGAAGAAAGAGCACAAGGAATTGAAAACCTATTTCAAGACATAATGACTGAAAACTTTCCTAACCTGCTGAAGGAAATAGACATACAAGCCCAGGAAGTCCAAAGGGTCCCAAACAAGGTGAACCCAAAGAGGCCCGCATCAAGAATGTATGCATACATCAAGAATGTATGTATGTATATACATATATTGTATGTATATACATATATATATGTATATACATACAATATATGTATATACATACATATGTATACATATGTATATACATACATATATTGTATGTACATACAACATATGTATGTATATATACATACATACACATATTGTATGTATATATACATACAATTAAATATTACTCAGCCAAAAAAAAAATAATGAAATCTTGTATCTGCAAAAACATGGATGGACCTAGAGGGTATTGTGCTGAGTGGAGTGAGTCAGACAGAGAAAGACAAATGTCTTATGTGGAACCTAGAGAACAGGATTAACAAACAACAGAAATAGACTCATAGATACTGAGGACATTTTGACTGTTGTCAGATTATGGGATGGGGGATCAGTGAAGGAGGAGGGGATTAAGAGGTACAAATTGGTAGTTATAAAATAGTCATGGAGACGTAGAGTACAGCATGAGGAATATAGTCAGTAGTATTGTAATAACTATATATGATGTCAGATGGGTACTGTATTTATCGGGATGATCACTCCATAAGTCATGTAGATGTCTAATCACTGTGTTGTACACCTGAAGCTAATATAATATTGTATGTCAACTATAATTTTAAAAATAAATAAATAAATAAAAACTAAACAGACCAAAAGAAAAAACGTAATATTGAGGATTGAATAAAATATTGAGATGATGAGCTGAATGAGGATGAATAATACAGATGTTAGCATTAGTAATTACGTTTAATTATCTAATCAATTCTTCATTTGAGTACATTTCAGCCATTGTTTTTTTCCTTAGATGTCGAGGTGGAAAATATGCTGTTGGATCCGCTTGCATTGGAGGTGGTCAAGGCATTGCAATCATCATTCAGAGCATGGCCTAAGGAGAGCACAGAGCCTGCCATGGCCCACTCTTTACTTGGGCAGGCCACAGAGAACCAGTGACCTTCAGAGCAGCTACGAAACTGGCCATGCCCTGCAGCTGAAAGTGATTGAGTGTTATTCATGGGATGATGCAGCAGAGATGCATTTTTCATGATTAAGAGCATCTGCCAGAATAAATTCTCTGATTTCCACCAACTATGCTGAATTTTAAACTAAAATCCAACTATAGAAGGCCTTAAAAGGAATTGTATCCTTGCTAAAAAACTACCACAATGCCTAGAAATTGAATAAATATTGCCTTAAACTCGACTAATCCTTTCCCGTCACTTCTTGTATTTTACATTTTTACTTGTGGGTAAATAAATTTAACTGGTTTTGGTTAATGGTTATTGGTTTATGGTTAATTAAATATTTTGCATATGGCTAATTAAATTATTTTAATTAATTTAATTATTTTAATTAAAATGCACATAACATAAAATTTACCATCTTCAACATTTGTTTAAATTTGTTATTTTTTTCTATGGTGACATTGGTTAGTGAAACCAAATAAGTTTCAACTGTACACTTTAACAGTAAGGCATATATATGTTTACATTGTGTGTTCACCTCCCATAGTTAGATTTCTTTCTGTCACCACATATTTAACCCCCTTTACCTCATCTACCTCCCCCCTCCCGCCCACCCACTACCCCCTGGTAACTACTAGTCTATAGTCTATGTCCATGAGTTTCTGTTTGTTTATCCTATTTGTTTGGTGCTTTTAGGTTTATATCCCACATATAAGTGACATGTGATTTTCAACTTTTTCTGTCCTATTTTGCCTAACATGATTATCTCGAGGTCCATCCATGTTGTCGCAAAAGGCAGTATTTCTATCTTCTTATGGCTGAGTAATATTCAATTGTATATATGTACCACAGCTTCTTTATCTGATCATCTATCACAGGACACTTGGTTGCTTCCTTGTCTTGGCCAATGTGAATAGTGCTGCTGTGAACATCAGTGTGCAAATATCTTTTCAGATATGAGTTTCCAAGTCTTTGGAGTAAATACTCAGTAGAGGATTGCTAGATCATATGGTAGATCAATTCTTAGTTTTTTGAAGAACCTCCATACTATTTTCCATAGTGGCTATACCAATTTGTAGTACCAATTTGCAGCATTGTCTGAGGGTTTCTTTTTGTTGCTATTGTAAAAGGAATTATTTTTTTCCACTTCTTTTTCTGACATTTCATTATTAAAGTGTAGGAACACTATGGATTTTTGAATGTTGATTTTGTATCCAGAAACTTTACTGCATTTGCTTACTGTTTCTAGTAGTGTTCTTATGGAGTATTTAGGGTTTTCTGCAAATAGTGACAGTTTGACTTCTTCATTTCCTATTTGGATGCCTTTAATATCTTTCTCTTGTCTGATGGCACTCACTAAGACCTCCAATGTTATATTGAATAAAAGTGGCAATATTGAACAGCCTTGCCCCTGTTCCTGATCTTAGAGGGATGGTTTTTAGTTTTTCACCATTAAGTATAATGTTGGCTGAAGGTTGTCATATATAGCCTTTATTATGTAAAGCTTCTTTCCTTCTACACCAATTTTGTTAAGTGTTTTAATCATAAATAGATGCCGTAATTTGTTGAAGGCTTTTTGTGCATCTATTGATATGATCATATGATTCTTATTTTTTGATTTGTTTATGTGGTATATCACATTAATTGATTTACGTATGTTGAACCATCCCCGTGCCTCTAGGATGAAGCCCACTTGATCGTGGTGTATAATCTTTTTAATACGTTGCTGTATTAGGTTCACTAGTATCTTATTTAGGATTTTTGCATCTGTGTTCATGACAGATATTGGTCTGCAGTTTTCTTTTTTTTGTGTGTTATCTTTATCAGGTTGTGGTATCAGAGCCATATTGGCCTCATAAAATGAGTTAGGAAGTATTGCCACCTCTCCGATTTTTTTGAAAGCGTTTGAGGAGGATAGGTATTAAATCTTCTTTGATTGTTTGGTAGAATTCACTGGTGAAGCCATCTCATTCTGGACTTTTACTTTTTGGTAGGCTTTTGATGATTGTTTCAATTTCCATACTGTTGATCGGTCTATTTAGATTTTCCAGTTCTTCTTGATTCAGTCTAAGAAGGTGTATTCCCCGGGGCTCCACGGTGTTCTGTGCCCCGACCCGCAGGGCAAAACAACGCGGGGCGAGGAGGAACCTGTGGAGGATGAAGGTAGGACAGGAGACACAAAGAAATGGAGGTAAGACAAAGTTCTGATCTAGCCTCGTTTATTGTAGGTAGGGGTAGAGTATATAAAGGGGAGGATTTGCATAATCACGGTTGCCTTGGATATCGAACCGAACCGCAGAACATTCCATTTCCTTATATGACCCAAAAATGCAGAAGGGTCCTGGGAGAGGAGGGGGCTACAAGGTCAGATTAGTTTAAGCAAATGGCTCAAGGGGCCCAGGGCAAGTCAGGGCATGTCAGGGCAACCGACTTTATGCTGCTATCAAATAGCACAGGGCGAGGCAGATTCTGTCCCAAGGCGAAGTTGCCTAGATCTCAGGTATGAGAGCCTTGATAAGAATGGCTCCCGACAGTTCAGTCTTGGAGGGTATGAGGGTTTTGGGGCTGCAGTTCAGCCTTGGTTTTGCAACCGTGGCTGGTAATAATCAACTGTTGTTTCTCTGCCACCCTGCTCCTCTGTTTTCTGCCCTGATGACTGGGCCCTGCCACTGGCCATATGGAGCTCACAGCAGTCCCAGGCAGGGCTGTTCGGGGGGAACTTGCCACACCTCGTCCCCTCCCCGTCCTTCTACAGTGAGCTCCGGAGGCTGTGAAGTCAGCTTCTTTATTTTTCCCAGTCCACAGCCCGACACCCAGGGTTCTGACCTGTGGTAGCTCTTATGTGCAGATCCCACACTCAGATGTGCTGGTGTGCAGTTTGGGTGTTTTTTTTGTTGAGTTTTAGATGTTCAGCTTACTGTTGTTTCAAGGGGAGAGATCTGGGGACGTCTCTCACTCGGCCATGTTTCTCCAAACTTCCCTGCGAGGATATTTTAACTAGAAAAAACTATAAGGTTATGGGCCTTAGATGTTCCTGGTCAAAGTTAGTCTTAGTATTATCATATTAGTTATTAATTATTTTTCGCTTGAATAAAGACAGTGCTGATTACGTACTTTAACTCCTCAAATACATTTGAGTGGGAACATAGCTTCCTTAAGGAAGATTTATGTTCATTTTAAGGACCATATTTTTAAATGGCAATTTAGGAGCTGAGAAGAAGCTAGAAGTCAAGCCTCAGAAGAAGGTATGTGACAACCCATTCTCCCATCACCAGCACATCCCAGCAGCCAAAAAGGAGCATTGCCATTAATGTCTGTTACCCAGCTAACTCAGAAAACGGTAGAAGTAGCTATTATAAATCACTGAGCTTATGCTAAAATTCAGAGAAGCCTAATTGAATGCCATCGGGGCCACAAACTAAGAAGACCAAACTGTTTATCTGAATTATGTCCGGTCCTCATTCATTTTCCACACACACCTTAACCTTAGTACTCAACAGGGGACAGTTTTATGCCCAGGGGACATACGGCAATATTGGGAGACGTGTTTGATTGTCATGACTGAGGGGAGGGTGCTAATGACGTCCAGTGAGTAGAGGCCAAGGATGGTGCTAAATATCCTACAATGCACAGGACAACCTCGCAAAAAAGAATTATCTCACCCACAATGTCAAGAGTGCTGCTGTTGGAAAATACTGCTTTAACCCTAAATCCACCATCCCCTCTCATGTCACACACACACACACACACACACACACACACACACACACACACACACTATTTAATATAAGAATATTCAGCTTTCCAAATTCTGCTGCTGTGATTACATAGAAACCAATCTTCAGGATCAAGAGGAAGGTTGGGAAGGTGAGGTAAATGGGAACAGGTAATTAATACAAATATGACCAGTATTAATTCTTTAGCTCCTTGGGAACACAGAGATGTCATCAATATACCTCATGGATAAGCCTTGTCTCTCTCTCGCCCACGGTCTCAGGTCTGAATGTGGGTCAGTGGCCTGGCTGCCCTCCAGAGCTATTTCCAGACCAGCCAGTCCCTCCCTTTCACAGAACCCTGTGCTATTTTGAGGATCATGCTAATCAGCGATACCACCCTGCCACTATTTTTATTTCCATCTCCTGGCTCTCAGCCCGGGTCCTACCCTCCAACAACTATATCATCACTGCCTCCATCACCTTTTTCATTTTTTTATCATTAGATCATGTCTTAATTCTCAGAAACCTGAGTATCTAATTGGTCAAGGACCTCTCAGTTCTATGACCAAAAAGCAATAGCCTTTTCTTCATTCTGCATCAGACATCTGCTCCGTGGGTCACATCAGCAGGAATTGTCACTGAGTAAATAGCTAAAAAGAGCCACCTCCTAGGGAATCTCCTGGCATAGTCCCTAGAAAAGTTTCATTGCTTCTTCCCATAAAGGTCTTGTGTAGTTTTATTTGAGATCTTTATTTCTCTTTTCTTTTCTGTATAGTTGTTTCTAATAAATAGCTTTGGATATTATGTATCTAACCAGATTGCCGAACCCTGGTATTAATTCTAAGCATGTAAACAATGTCTCGTTTATTTTCTTGCCTTTTTTTTTTTTTTTTTTTTTTTTTTTTTTTTTTTTTTTTTTTTTTTTTTTTTTTTTTTTTTTTTTTTTTGCATTTAGCCGGAGACCTCTAATGCAATGTTGGTGGGGTGGGGCGGAGCAGGGGAGCCAAACCTTACGAAGGTTCTTAGTTCACCATTCGGCACACTCCTAGAGCAGGTGTCAGATAAGTGCACTTTACCAAAGTAAGGAAATTCGTTTCTATTTCTAGTGTTGCTAACAAACTTATGAGTAGTTCACTCATTCTTTAACCTGTAACCTGCAACCTGTCATTGCCACTTCGTCCATCTTACTAATGTCACCAGCCACCTGCATGTTGCCAAACCTAGTGGAAACTTTTCTGTCTTCATCTTATGTGACTCCTCCAAGACATGACACAGGTGACCCTCCTTTCGGTCTTCTTTTGCAGCTGTTCCTCCACTAAACCTCCGCTGGCGAGTTTCTCAGGATTTGTCCTCTGTGGGTGTCTTCTGTCTCTGGGAGAGTGGGAGACACAGCCAGTTCATGGCCCTCACAGAGGGGTGTACCTGGTGTGCTCAGGAAACAGCAAGGAGGCCAGCGTGGCCGGAGCAGAGTGGGCAGCATGACGAGTGGTCAGCGAGGAGTCAGAGATGCACCCTGGGCGCAAACCTTATCAGGGACTGTAGTACAATGTAGTACAATGTAGTTCATTCTGAGTACAATGGGGAGCCATTGTAGGCTTTTGAGTAGAGAGGAGACACCATGTGACTCACATGTGAAGGATGCCTCAGTCTGCTCTACTGAAATGATCTGGAGGGGGGACAAAGTTGGAGCAGGGAGGCCAGTTAGAATGCTCTTGCAATAAGCAGTCCAGGCCAAGAAATAACAGTGTCTCAGATCTGGAGTCAGCAGTAGGGTAATGAGAAGTTGTCAGATTCTGGTTATAGTCTAAAGATGGAGCCTTGATTTTCTCGCGGATTGGCTATTGGTTGGTAGGAAGAGAAATCAAGGATGACTCCTGGCTTTTTATCTTAGCCACTGAGATGAGAAAGCTGCAGGTGGAGCAAGTTTGAGGGGAGGTTCAGGAGTTCAGTTCAGACATCCACGCGGAGATGCTGAGCAGGCACTCAGGCAAAGGAGGCTGGTGTCTGGGATGGAGCAGGATCTGAAAGTCACTGCTGTTTAAGTGAGATTTGATCAAAGATTCACGGCCTCGGTCCTAGATGGCCCCAAAGGAAGAACAATTTTTCCTTGTATTAACACTCTGAGGTTTGCATGACTTAAAAATTTAAACAACAATAAAAAAATGTAAAGCCAAGTCTATCTGTATTGCCCTTTTGGAGAGTGGTCTAATTCTTGTATAGGTTTTCTCACTTTACATAATAAGTATGGAAGAGACGAGTTTGTAAATTCCTTACTAAATCAAATATCTTAAAACGTAGGTTGAGAACATACGCCTTTGTAAATGAGAAATAATTGAAATAATCTTAATGAAGTAAATGATAACTCTTCTTTCTCTTTCTCTCCAGCTCATTTTTTATTTTAAAAGTGAATCCTGGATTTTCATAAACTGGGTTGATTTGCAATAGGGAGTCCAGCTGCACCTACAGCGAGCCCAGGGACACCTTTTCCCCTAGGTGGCGCCACAGGCCTGTGCTCCCCCGGTCCCTTTCTCAACAGTGCTTGAAAGATGCTTCTCTTAGCAAAGTGGGCCAAACGCGGGGTCCTTCTGTCTTCCTGGGAGTTGAGGAAGGGATAGGAGGAGCCCACAGTGAAGAAACCTGGGGTAGCAGAGGCCAGGCAAATATCTACTCACCTGCTGGCCTGTGCTCCAAGCTTCTCTGGCCAAGGAAACTGCCCTTTTTATTTTTCCTTCTTGGTGCAAAGCCCCAGAACCAGCCTCTGAGCTGCTCATAACAGACCATAGGCCTGTCAGCTGAGGGCACAGTGAGAGACAGCTGGGGACACAGTCTGGAGCAGCAGAGAAGAGGGGACAACAACTGTGACATCCCCCATGGCTCGCCTTTGTGGACAACTGGAGCCCTGAAGGATCCTCTTCTTCACCCTGGATCTTGTATTTATTTGAATCTCCAGCTGCCCCAACGTTCCACCTGCCAGCAGAGCAAGGGCGACAGGGAGCTGCTCGTATTCTCCCCTCCTCGCCTTCGTGGACATCAACCGACAGGTCCGTAACCAGGGAGGTCTCGGGGCCGTGGGGAGCAACTAGGACACACAGACAGAGCAAAGATAGAGGTCTGTGTCCTGAGCCCTGGCCTTACTCCCCAGGGTCAGGAACCCTGCCATAGAGTCCACATACGCCCAGGGCCTCTGGTGTGAGAGCCTCAGTGACAAACAAGCACTGACAGATGACAAGCTTTTCCGGAACCCGGCCAGTGTGGAAGACGAGGCCCCTGCTGCCCATGCTCCGCTACCGCCACTCTCCCCACAGTTCTGCCGCGTTCTAACAGGTCAGAGCAGAGGGCGGTACCGAGAGGGGGTCGTTCGAAGCCCAGCTTCAGTGCCGCCGCGGCACAGACACATCAGAGAGGCCGGAAGCTGTCGTGGACGCAACGGTCTCAGGCAGCAGAAGTAACCGCCAGACTCGTGCTTTAAACGTGCAGTTCCTTGGGGCCTTTTAGGAATGCCAGACAAGAGAAATCAGAAACTACAGAATGAGGGAACGTTCTGGTCCCGAGAGTGGAGAGCCAGCTACTTACGTGCATGTGCATGTGCACACACACACGAGTCGTTGCTCACATGGCATCTCTAGGTTGCAGGGAGAAGCAAACTCCCCAGGAGCTGAAGCTCACAATGTACATGAACTAGAATGCACAGCCCGGCCCACCTTTAGATTTCTGCCTGGTCTGATGTGCCTAAAACTGGGGGACAATGGCGTATGGGAGCCAGGACCCTACTCAGACCACCTCCAGGGCTCTGGGCCTGAGTCTTCAAGGAGAATCAGTGACATCCAGCAACTAAGCAGCACCCCAGCCTTCTGCACAGCTGATCTCATCAGGCATTATCCAGTCTGCTTTCCAGTTTCTACATGCAGACCATGAAGAGCTGCCCAGCCCTGAGGAGAGGCAATCTACCAGTTGGGAGAAGGCCTCTCCCACATGCTTCTCTGTGTCCATCATGGCTGTGAGCTCCCAGATGTGGGCCTGGGCCCTGCGGTCTGTTCTTCCATGGTTAAGAGGAAAAGACAGATAATGGCTGAGCAAGGACACACCAAGGTTCTGGTTGTGTTTTGCCCATTGGAGCTTTCTGAATGGAAGTTTGAGAACAAATAGGAGGAAGTGTTTTTTACGTGGGTATAAAGCAACTCCAGCAACTTTTCTCTAAGACAGTACAGGATAAAAAATAAAGACTAGAAAAGTTAAGTGTAAAGAGACAAAAAAACACTGTAAACTGTAGTACACTGCTCTATAACTATGTTCAAAACTATGTATACAGAGGAAAAATAAGTAATTACACTAAGATGTGAATGGTGTTCATATTAAGACGGTGGGATGATGAGATACATGTGATGGAATACCATGCAGCCATGAAAACGCACTACCGATAGACATACGAATGAATCTCACGGGTATCGTGTTTTTGGAAAAAGACATCAAACTACATACTCTACGACTCCATTTATAGGATGTTCAAAAATACTCAGAACTTATCCACGATGATAGAGGTCAGAATCGTGGTTACCTCTGGAGGAAGCACCTCCTGAGGGAGGGATGCGGGGGCGTACCAGGATGCAAAGAATGCTCTACCTTTTCATCTGGGTGGTGGTGACACCGATGTGCATGTGTGTAAAGATTCCTAGAGCTCTACACTTAAGTACATCGTCTTTATTACATATCAATTTGTTTACACTATCAATGGTCGTATTAAAGCGGTAAGGTAGGTGATTTTTCTGTTTTTCTCCTATTTTCTAAATGTTTATAACACATGCTTTTTCTTCATATTATTAAAGTTTTTTTATATTTAAAAGAAATAGAGATAAGGGCATTCTGATAGAATCATACTGGGTCGTTAAAGCAATCCCAGAGCATGCAAAGTGCTACGTGAGGATACCGTAGTAGTTAACATCCAAGGCTACGGAGGTCTTTCCACAGCACATGTGTCAGCGTCCCTCATGTGAGTAAAACTGTTACTGGATGGATTGTGGGCCTGACACAGTAGACCCATAACAGTGCCATCTATGTCATTTTTCATAATGAAGGAGATATCCAAGGAAGTGGGCATCCTGGGATTTACAGAAGTGTCTGTTCATGCCTGAGGAGGCTTTAAGAAAGCTAAGGGAAAGAAAGTTGAACAAGAAGAGCATATAAGCAATGCATGTATACAAATATCAAATCATTACACAGTGTACTTGAAACAAATACAATGTTATATATCAATTATAGCTCAAAAAAAAAAAAAAAGGAATAGTTAGAGTGGTGAACTCCACACCCCTGGTTAAAATTCAGAGCACCTGGGGAGGGCGACGTGTGAAGTCTTCAGGCCCTGTAATTTATACTTTCAGGTGAATGCATTGTCTGAGCACTAATACTTCCCCTTCCTGAGAAACATGGTTACAGGGGCTTCCATACCACATAGCATGTGACCCAGTCCACATCTGATAAGACCAGAAATTGGTGCCAACATGAAAACAGCCACCTGTACGCTAGCCAGTGGCATTTGAGGTGGCCGGGCATGGGGACGCCAGCCACTTGAACCACTCTGCATTCATAGTGACAACCGACCTAAAGTCAGCTTCTCACTCCTGGGGAGCTACGTTGTCAGCCATTCCTAGAAGCAGGTCACGGGCATAGAAGCCACGAGGGAGAAGTGAAAGCAGGAGGAGCTGGGTCGCCACGGGGACACGGACCGCATGGCGACTGAGGCCGCTTCCAGAGCTTTCCTGCCCCCCTGGTGAAAAGCCATCACCTGAGCTAAGAGTCTCTCTGTACCCTTAACACATAGGGGCTTTTCCCGTCCCACCCATCATGTGCACCTCACCCTGAGCCACCTCTGGGAGGGGCCAGGACTGCATGTTCTCCCAGGCACACATCTCCAGCCTAGCTCTGCAGCCAATCCCTGTTTGTCTCATCTGGTGGGGCTCTTAACCACCCAGCCCAAGTGTGCTTGGGAGACTTAGAACATTCGAGTGGCCTGGCACCGCCATCTGCAATTTGTAGGCCTGTGTTCTAGGTCCACAGAAGAACGCTCAGTGACCACAGCCATGCTGGAGTTTACTAACGGAGTAACTGTTGCACTCTTAGGAATGGCCGGAGGACGGGGAATTCTGGTTAACAGAGAGCCATGTTTTTTCAAATCAAAACTATCGGGAGCTGTAAGATACAACTTTATTTTATGTAATCCCTGAGAAAGAAAATAAGCCCCAGTTGGAGGGTCTCTTTGGGGACCACATGACGGTAGGACAGCAAAGGGCTCAGTGTACTGGTGATAAGTTACAAACCTGCCTCTTAGTGACAGCAAGGAGACTCCGTGTTCACCCTGGTTCTGAGTGGAGGGAACAGAAAGAAGTCTCTGAAAAGCTGTCCCCCGTGCTCCTCCTCACACGGGGTTGCAGTCTCAAGTCGCATTACCGATGTCCCCAAACAACAAAAACCCCTCAAGCCAAGAATTTAAAGTGGTCCCTTGGTGTCCAACACAAGTGACTGCAACCCTCTTTGGAAGAGGTTGCCTTCAATTAAGTAAGACATCCCCCGCCTTCAGAGATGCTAACAGAGCGAGCAGTAGAGAATCAATCCTGACTCACTGGCCCGGCTGCTTGCCGCCTGTAAGCCAATACCTCCGGAGACCAGAGTTCAGTAGGAGGAAAGCAGGTTTATTCAAGAGCCCACATCCTGAGAGGACAGGGGACTTGCTGTCACAAGGGCTGTCCTGCTGCCTTGCTGCAGACAGGGCTTACTACAGGGGGAGGGCTGGGCAAGGAATAAGAAATTCCAAAGCCCCAGGGAGAGGGCAGCATCCTGGAGGGCAGGGGTGGCCAAGGTGGGCTATCTTGTCTTCTGGCCTTGGCTTGTCTCTCAGGCTGCCCAGAGGGGAGGCAAGTAAAGCGACAGAATGAACAAGGAGGGAGAGGGGAGCTCTCCACTGGTCGACAGGACAGCAATGGACCTGGTGTGATCATGAGGGGGCACACACGTGTGTGTGTGTAGTAAACCCATCTGGCTGGGGTTGAGAGCCCTTCAGCCTGTCCAAGGGAGGCTGCTCTATCTCCCCCACGCCCATCTTGGATCATAAAGCCTGTGAGAAGCTCTTTCAATAACCACTTTCTTAGCCAGATACTCAGTTGATTTGAACCTGACCAACTTGAGGCCTCATGAGGGGGCAGCTGGAGCAATTTGAGGAGGGCTGGAGTCAGCCCTCGCCCCACGCACACCTGTCTCCTGACCACATCATGCACTGATTTCTAAAGTGGTGCCTTGTGGTTTCCTAGCTCAGGTGTTAGGAAACTGGTCTTGTAAAGCAGAGCCCCAAATGGGCTGACTTTAGTATCCCAGTGAAGCACCTGAAGCAGAAGTAGCTTTGAAGGTAAGAAAAAGGGAGTTGCATAAAAACACTAGCTGACATTTATTGCCGCCTTGCCTCAATTCATTTATTTGACCTTCAAAGCTCTCACTATAATGGGGCAGGTACTATTGTTATCACTTCCCTTTTCAGATAAGGAATAAGAGACAAAGAGCATGGAAGGGACTTGCCTAATGTCACAGAGCTCAGTGGTTGTGGAGGCAGGATTTGAACACACAGCCTGACCGGTCACCAAGCTACCATCACCACCAGGCCTTGCCCCTGGCACAGTGACCTACCCTCAGCCTTCAGCCCCTGCCTCTGTCCCACACAGCCTGTCTCCTGTAGTGCTCCAAAGCCTCTCTCCAGCCCCAGAAGCCTCCGTGCCCCAGCCCCAGCCCCAGCCCCACACAGCCGATATGAAGGTCAGTCCTTTCTCTAATCAGATTGTAAACTCCTGACAGCTGGAGGCCATCACATGTTCATTAAAACCTAAAGGCCTGAACTTCCCAAATAAGCCAGTTTGTTGTTAAATTCTGTACGCATGGGTGGTCCACACTGCCTCGACACATGCTTCCCCCATCCCTGCAACAACTTTTGGGCAATTTCCTAGTAACTAAGTTTGGGAAATAACAAGTTTAAGTCATAGGTTTCTTAACTCTGGAGTTTCTCAGAGCTATTAAAAGCCTACATGTTCATTGGTCATCTATAAGAAAATAAGGAAGTATGCAGACTCAGAAGCTTCCCAAAGGGATGTGACCAGTGGCCAGATTATAAGGCTTGCAGGCCATGGTCAACAGGGTTCAGGTTCCCAGCTAAACTAATGCATGACCCAGGCCCTGCACAATGCTGGCACCCAGTGAAGAATCGGCAGAGGTAGCAAGGATGATGATGACAACTGTTTAGCAAGGGTTTTCTCTCTTCATAGTTACATGGTTTACTGGGAGCAGGCAGAGTTTAGCAGGTGTGATTCAACTCACCAGGACAGCACTTTTCAATAGTTGTGCAAATTCAAATTTGTGCTCAGGGCACTCTCCCATCCATGATTTCACCTGATCATCAGAGCAACCTTGTGAGGTAAGCAGGTAGGGTATTATGATGACACCACCTCTCACTAGTTGCTTAACCTCCACAAGCCTTGGTTTCATCACCTGTAAAATGGGAGAATACCTACTCCTGCAGAAGTGCTTTGAGGGCTGACTGAGAGAAAATGGGAAAGGAAGGTATCGGTAAACAAATTAACTAAACTGAAATCATCTCCGTTTTACAGATAATGAAACTGAGGCTTGAGCTCAAGTACCCACAATTTGCTCCCTCTTCTTGCAGCCCAGGGAACATAGGTTAATGAATAAGACATATTTTGTGTCTGGATGTATCTACCCATAAGACTGTTCATTTGCCCATCAACACACTTTTCATCCAAATGTCTGAGTCAGTGGCTACATGGAGACAAGCCTGACGTTGGGATGATAATGCCAGACTTCTATCTCCCACTAAGATAATCAAGAGGTAGTGGATCTATTGATTTACCAATAGGTATGTCACTAAGTTTTTAAGTATCAGAAATCTAGAGAAAACCTTCATGAGCCCTTGCCAAGATAGTGAGTTTAACCCTCCACCGCAGATCCCGTATCCAGACAGCCTTTCTCAGCCCCACGTCTTCTAAAGATACTCTCAGGAAAGTATATATGGGAGCATGCATGCTGAGGGAGAAGTGTACTTCTACAGAAATGAAAGAGTAAAATTAAGGACTCTATAAAAATATGTATTGAACAACCACCAACAGTTAGAAATGAATTCTAAAAGATATCTTTTGATAGATATCAGAAGAGTGGTCATCTCTGGGATGGTGGGGGCAGGGGGAGGTGGGAATTAACTAGAAAAAAATACATGAGGGAACCTTTTGGAGTGAATGAAAATGTTCTACATTTTGTTAGGGGTAGTGGTCATTACAACAGGTATGTACAATTGTCAAAACTCATCAAACTGTACCCCTAAAGTTTGTATGTTATTATATGTAACTATACCTCAATAAAAGAGCATTGAATAAAGGATACTTTTAACAATAGCAACAAAAATATAAAGAATGAGTGAATCTAATTGACAATGTGTAAAATTTTTATAAAGAAAAGTATAAAACAATGTTAAGAGATGAAAGAACTTAGCTAGGCCAAGCTCATGGATAGATGACTGAATAATATAAAGTTGTCAATTTTGCCTAAATGTGTGAATTTGTTGTGATGTTAATCAAAATCCTGACTTGATGCACTCTTGCTAAAATTTACATGTAGAGTTAAGGGCCAAGATAAGCCAAGACAATTTTGCAAGACAATGTTAGAAGAGCCTTGCACTATTATATCTCAAGAATTATTTAAAAGCTAAGGTGACTTGGGCAGTGTGGCATCAAGTGTCATTGTCAGTCCCTAGGAAAGGCTGACACGTCGCAGACGTGGCATTGCAGATCAGCAGGGAGGAGATGGTGCTCGTAAAGTCATTTATCCATAAGGAAAACATTACGTTGCCAACTCATACCAGCCACAAAAAACATTTGGAGACTTAAATGTCAAAAAAAACCCCTTAGAATAAAATATAGAAGAATATCTTCCTGAATTTTCCAAAGAAAGGATTTCTCCAGATGTAGAACAAGGGCAGGACCTTTGCCAGGCATAAAGTGTTGGCTGCCCAGGGAGTGGTGGAAGCATTATAGTTTCCTGGCCTTAGAGAAGTAAGAAGTCCCCTGGCTGAGCTGTCCATGCTGTCCTCAGGCATGATGGGGAGCCTGTCTCTGGGCAGGAATGTGCCCTTGAATTTTTCCATTTCTCCCTGAACACCCAACTGAATGGTCCCTTGAACAAGCCAGCGCTTTTCTTCTAAGACAGTTGATGATGGGAAACAGTCCAAGGCGTAACTCCAATATCAGCAAAGACAGTTTTGGAGCCTTCACCTTCTCTCCCTGTATTTCCCTGGGGGCCAGTTGTCTGGAGACCAGGCATCCAATGAGGCATCCATGGTATTGGCTTCTGCTTTACTCAGCATTGCCAAGGGTTCCTTGTCTGATCCTGGGTAGGTTACTTAATCTCTCTGTTTCTCCAGCTGTATCTGTCTATATCACAGAGTTATTAGGCTATTAATGTGCCAGTGGGTGGGAAAGCACCTTCCGAAGTGTAAAGCACTCTCCAGCCTTGGGAGAACACTACCAGGAATCAAAGCCTTGACTTAAGGATGTAGTTTTTGAAAGAGAATTTGGGTATCAGTTATTAGGCAGGAGAATTCTTTGAGGGAAGATTGGACAGGAGGCCCTGCCAGGGCCTTTTGGAATTATATCATAGGCATCCGCCCATCCAAAGGCTAGTAATGCTTAATGCATTACTGCTCATGGTCGAAACTCATGTCATCGCTGATGGGGAATTGTTTATCAGAGCTGGACACAGCTAGATGATGCTAGCTTCCTTTTTATCATTCAAGACAAGCCCTGTAATTTTCCTGTTATCTTCATGATCATTTGTTTAATTTTATTTTCTGTCTTTCTCTCACACCCACACAGTGTACGGGCATACATATATCACTTAGAAGTGTTTGATTATGAGGTAATCAAATTATAAGACTTCACACTTTTTGTTTTTGTCTTATTTTTGTGTCCATACATATTTGTCTTTTTGTAGAAGGGTTTTCCTTACCCCAAATCATCAATATATTTTATATTTTCTTCTAAGGTATTTATAACATTCTAAAATGATTTTAGTCTTTATTCATCATTTACTTATTTTTGTAACTGGTACAAAGTAGGGTTACAAAATTTTTTTTCTAATTAATAAACAACTACCCAAACACTGACCTACTGACTTGAAATAATTTTTATCAAATATTATATTCTCATATGTATATGACTTCATTTCTGGACATCTTAATCTGTTCCATTGGTCCAACTGTCTATTCCTGCACCAATAAAATGATGTTTTTTACATCTTTTAATGTCTTTGTAGCTCATTGTTATTTCTTTAAATTGACTTAGCTATTACTATGTATTTATCTTTTCACAAAACCTAGAATAAACTTATCATGATAAAAAACTTTGAAGCAAGCATCCCAGAATTTGTTAGCACAAGTGTGTTTTCCCTAGAAACATTTCTTTTTCTCCAGAATTCAGAACCTTTTATTAAATATTCATATTTTTCATGATAATATATGTGTTTACCTAAGTTCAATAAGAATTTATTCTTGTAACATGACACAATTGGACAAGTCCTGAGCTGGTCTTCCTAGTCTGAAGAGACTTTTAAAGGTCTAATCTGAGATTCCTTATTACCAGACAATTTTAAAGAACTAAGATTGATTTTATAGAACCACTAGAGCCCCTTATATTATGAAAACTTTGATTGGAATATCATATTTGAGAATGTACATAGAATCACTATTTTTACTATAATTGTGTAAATAATGAAGCCAAATTGAGTAAGACTAGATTTATTTTACAAACAAATTACTGTAATTATCTTTGATAAAAATGAGATGACTATGAAAAAATTGTGTTTCAATAGAAAACTATTGTGTACCAATTATCAGATTCTAGTCCTATTAATTGTCTTTGAGATTTTGTCATCTACTTATAAACTTCAATGAAACCACCATCATAAATCACGTATGAAGAAACTTCATGCCTGTTGTTGTATGGGCCGTTCGAGAGAGTTCACCAGAACACCTGATGACACCATCAAAAACAGCCAAACTGTAAACCAGAAAAATCCATCACATTGAAACTATCATTTTCATTCCACCATTTAAAGATGCTTCTAACTCATCTCTAGAAATTTCCTCAATTGGCTGCTCTCCAAACTCAGAAACTGTGTTTATAATTTGCTCCAATTAAACAGTTGTTTTTCTTTTCCTTTTGTTTCCATAGAAATTCTTCTTATTAAATTACTTGATTGCTCACACCATAAAGGCCTAATTTAGGTGGAAGCTCACCTGCAACACCACCTCCTAAAATAGAACATCCTCATGTTCATCTGCTTAAGTAATCATAAGGTTCTTTATTACCAGACAATTTTAAAGAACTAAGGTTGATTTTATAGAAGCAATAGAACTGGTTAATACATGTTATGCCTATATAAATAACTAAAAAACAAAACAAACAAAAAAAAAAACCTTGAAACCCTGGGAAAACCAGAGGGCTCTGTTCAGTTTGATTAGGGGAGCTGAGTAAGAATCATAAAGAGCTCATCCTGGAGTTACAATAATTGTACTTTACAATAGAGATGAATACATTTTTCTATTAATATGAATCACTTTCTTCCAAAAACAATTGAAAGCCAATTAATTACACATCATCCAAAAAAAATGTAGACTGACTCCAAAAGGTAAAGCTTGAATCTAATTATTACTCATTTGATTTATCTTTTTAATTAAATCTTTGTTCCTGGAAATCTCTGTTCTGGGGAATTTTTCAGTCCTTGGCTCTTATTCTCCTTATAGTCATCATATTAACCTCTAGTGCATCGTATTCTCTCTAGGGTTTTACATGCCTTTCAGCAGTTACTCACACATCAAAAGATATCCATCAGGATTAGACAACTTGAGGAACTCAGTGATCTGACCTCCCATGTCCATGATGGAGATGCAGCTGTTGGTAACAGCGACTACATCACCATCCATTCTGACAATTCAACTAGCAAACAGAGAATATGTGATTCTTTGGCCTATCTACGCTAACATTGGTAACCGAGAGTAAAGCTATCATAGTTAGTCAGTCATACTCAGCCTACTGAAAAAATGACTGAAAGAGGAGAATTGTTAAAAGTAAATAAAAAATGGAGACCAGATTTGAAAATTCCCTGAGTAGACAAAACTGTTAAAGACATTAAGCAAAACTTAATTTAGCTTATTCTGTAAAACACGCAAAACTTAACTTGGGCCTCTTCCTGTAAATGCCTAATAATTAAAAAAAGAAATTCAAGTCATCTTCCCAAAAACTATGTAAAATAACTATTTTTAACCAGTCTCCAGCCTTCTAGGAGCCCTCATTATAATAATCACACGGTTAAGGAACTTCCTCACTTTATTAGCCATCCTATGATATCATGCCCTTGAGCTTCACATCAATCTTGGGATTTAAAAGTTCTTTGTTAATGAACTGTTGTTATGTACAACAGAACAACATAACAGCTGTTATGGACACAGCTAAATGATGTTAGCTTCCTTTTTATCATCCAAGACAAACCCTGTAATTTTCCTGTTATCTTCATGGTCACTTGTTTAATTTTATTTGCTGTCTTTCTCTCATACCCACACAGTATATGGACATACATATGTCACTTAGAAGTGTTTGATTATGAGGTAATCAAATTATAAGACTTCACACGTTTTTTGTTTGTGTCTTATTTTTGTGCCTGTACATATTTGTCTTTTTGTAGAAGGGAAAGGAAAGCCCTATAGTTGAATTTTCTTCTTTTTGCAGCTGAACATAATCATAACTGATACCCAGGACTTCTCAGTACATTTCATATGCTCATGTGTATGCTGAGTCTCCAAGAGGAGGAGAGAATATACAGCAATTTCAAACTTGTATAACTCAGGTATGGTTTTATTTAAAAAATAATTTTTGTGGAACTAGTGTTTCAGGCCTATCTTTTAGAGAACTCTAGCTAGAGGATCACAAACCTGATATGACAGACAGATTTTAGGGTGGCTCCCATGTTTATGCCCTGTTTAATTTCCTTCCTTCCTTCCTTCCTTCCATCCTTCCTTCCTTCCTTCCTTCCTTCCTTCCTTCCTTCCTTCCAGCCATCACATTTACGGCAGATAGAAGGAGAAAAAAAATCCAGTTTAGCCCTCTGTTTCATTTATCATGAAAGCATAAACTTTCTCAGAACACCCAACTTCTACTTTTTTAGGCTTTAGTTTATATCTCACAGGTTGGAACAGGGTCATATGCTCACTCTTATCTGCAAGAAAGACTGTAGAAGTAAATATTTAACAATTCTAGTTGATAGTGAGAAATGACAAGGTAGAAGGAATTTGGGAGAAACTCCCACATGCAGCCTTAAAGAAATGTGTTTAACTTTTTCACATGGAGTTCTACCATCTAACCACAGAAACCTTCAAAAATATTGCTGTAGCCAAAATCTGCTGGGGTAACAGAACCAGCAAAACTAAACTAAAATTTTTGGCATAGACATCTAACACTATAATCTTCTCTGGTTCTCCCCATTCTTGAGAATAGCTTCTGGTCTCAACCATGGGCTAAAGAGCACACTTCCTGATTGCAGAAACTTAGCATGCATCAGCTGCCATTGCCATACTTTAAAATCCCCACCACCACCACCCCCAGGGCAGCCAACCTTTTTTTTTCTACTATTTCTTCAACAGAGTCAGGTGAAATTAGTAGTTGACATCCAAAGAGGCATAGCTTCTACCCTCTTGACTTTAAAATGCAATGACCTCAAACCCTACAAGCCATCATCCTCTTTCTCTTGTGCCACAGCCAAGCAAGGCTCCACAGCCCAGAGACACACCCTGTTGCTAGGAATGACACAAAGCTACTGAGCAGGAAATTGGCCCCGAGTCCAGCTGGCCAATTTTTAGTAGTAAACTTTTTTTCTAACCCTTTCTTTCCTTTATTTTCATTTCTCAATTTCTCTCACTTCCCCTAACCCAAAAAGGATGCTGAGAAGTCTCATTAGTCTTTTTCTTGATTTTATATCTCCAATGAGATCAGCTTCCCTTTCTCCCCTCCAGTTATGGCCCCACATTTTGGTTGGCAACTGCACCCATTTCTGTGGAGTACAGTTGGCATATTTAAAATATCTATAGCCATCCAGGTATCATCAATATTTGGGGGTGATGTGATCTTGAGCAAGGGAATTGATGGGGTAGCCAGCTCTGCCCTAACTAGCCTGAGACCCTAAGCGTGTCATCACAAAGTGGCTTTGTGTTAAGAAGAGGTTGGGGTGCACCTCTTCTTTGGGGTAGGGTGCACCTGATCCTCCAGCCTGTGCAGGATTCCAACAGGAATCATCAGACCCAAAGAGCATTTCAAGAGGCAGCAAATCTCACTTGGGGGAACTTATTGTAAGAACGTTCAGTGCTCTTAGAATCAACATTTTCAAACCTGAATGAAAATGTCTACTATCCTCTATTTCAAAGATAAGGCTTCCAAAGCCCATAGTTAGACTGATCAGAGCCAATGTTGTTATTATTGTTTTAATCACCAGTCCCCATCTACTTGCTCACTGGCCCATTCAATATATTGACTGCCTACTATGAAGTAGATACCGTGTTAGGTTTCAAAGACAAGAAGATGAAAATACACAGCTCCTATTCCAAGAAACTTATAGTGCAGAAGGGAGCCACCCCACCAGTTATAATAAAACAATCTGCTGACAATCATGATGTTGGGGTAGCAGGCAGCTTACAGGTGGTTTCAGCAGTTGGGCAGGGACTGTCCAACTGGGCTAGGTACTTCCAGAAGGGCCTTGAGAGCACCTCAAGGCACAGATGATGTCATTCTAAACGAAATCCTCAGTGGTGATAGAGCTGACTGCTGTTGATGGGTAACCCTCAAGGACGGCAGAGAAAAGACAATTCTATTTGACGGGGCTCCCCTGGCCTTGGCCCTGCAGAGTCTCCTATTTTTTCAGTTTTACACTTTCCTGTCTTTAGGTCTCATTCTCTCCTCTCCCACCTCCATGTGGCAGAGACAGGAGGAGCAGGAGGAAAGGCCAGACCATTCAGATAGGGTCTTATAAAGGCTCTAGTAAAATCTACCTATATTTGATCCTATCTAAATTTTCTGAGGCCTCTCAAAATAAATGCAATGCTTTCTTATTCTCTATATATGAATCCTCCAAAATAAATATCAAAGCCTCCAAAAATGCCCATTTCTTCTCCCCAGTATGGTCGCAATGATCAAATGGCCCTTAGCCTGGCCCCTTGGAACTTGGTCCAAACTTCCCTAGAGAAGGCCTCCTGCTTTGGGAAGAACGAGCGAATGGGGGAGGTGCTAACGGCCCATGCAATCACTTCAGGCAAGGTCATCTAAGGTTGGGGAAAAGCTGTCGACACCCAGAGGATCTTGCCTCCATCCTTGCTCTTGGTTTAGCATTCAGAATCCTGTCTAGTATCATCTCCTCTTGGTAGCTCTCCTCATCTCCCCATACTGAATTCTTTCTTCCTACATACATTTTCTGGGCCTTGCGTAGATGTGCAAAAGTGTACATATGTGTGTGGTGGTTCATTTAACAAATTATGAGTCTCTAAATTCTTTGAAAGCAGGAATTTTGTCATAAATATCTTTGTTTCTCTCTCAAAGCATGATATAGGACCTGGAATACAAAAGAAGTACACTAAATGTTAACCAAACTAAGCCAAACTTTGGAGCATCACAGGAAGGATCTGGCAAGAAATGCATCATCAGCATGAGCATGATAATTGAAAGAATGACAGCCAAAGTAATGACAACAGGGAGATGGCTGATTTGGCACCCCAGTATATGCTGCAAATGATAGAAAATCTAATTCAAACTTCTTATATATGAAAAGAATATTCTAGGTCTTTCATGACTGAAAAGCCCCAAGAGAACTTCAGGTGAGGCTTGATCTGGGAGCTCAGACAATATTGCTAGTATTCAGTCTCTGTCTCCTGTTTTGTTCACTGGGCTGTCTTTGTTCTCAGTCTCTGTGTGAGCCAAGGGATCCATAGTAGGTCTAGGCCCACATGGTCTAGGTTTGTATGTAGTTAGAAAGGAACACACACCGCTCTCCCAACTATTCCAGCAAAAGTGATATTGATTATCACCAGCTCTGCTCATGCCATAGTTTTCACCCTGAATCAGTCAGTCACTGTACCTGGGGGAATGAAATGTTCTGATTTTACGCTGTGAGAGAAAGATAATGGCCAGTCTGCACGTACCATTCTCATGGCAAATCATGTAAATAGCTCTCTGGTACAAATTGGCTCTGCAGAAGTTTAAGCAGGGTACTGTGGTTGAAAAGGAGTGGATTAGTGGATTACAGCTCTGCCAGTAATCAGTATGCAAACTAGGCAAGTCGTTCCTACAGCTTCCCAGATTTAAACTTCCTTATCTGTAAAATGAAGTTGCCCTTGAGCTCCACGGACCCCTTTAGTTTCAATGCTAACTCTTCAATGACCTCTTTCGGGTAAATTCCCTGCCAAGTTCCAACCTTATGGCAACAGCACCCTGGAGACTCACCCCCTGATCCTTACCCCAGCCACAGCCGTGGTAGACACTCAAGCCATTCCTACCTCCAGGCATGTAGGACTGACCACACATGTTGTTACAAACATGAGCATATGGGTTGGGTTTGGGGTTTTGCCCTCTGGGTTCTCAGGAGCTGCTGCCAGTTCCAAAGGCCCTGAGCGCTGGGCAGCAAAGTCGCACTTGAAGAACTTCAGACTAAGGAAGTTTGTTGATGTTTGTACAAGCGCTGAAGCTGAGCCACTAGGAAAATGTCTGAGGTTCTCTGACTCGGGAGAGGAATGAGTAAGTGTAGTAAGTTTGAGGGTTTTGGAGTTGACCCAGGAAGAGACAGGAACCCGAGAGGCAGTAACACACACCCGCCTTTATTTGGTGGCACTTGGACAATGCTGAACGAGAGGGGCAGAAGGCCATCCCAGAGACAGTGGCACAAAGCCACCACCTAGAAGGGGGATAGGATAAGAGAATCCCTAGGGGCTGAGAGGGTGCTTACATATCTAGCTGACACCACTCAGCGCAAGGTTGTATGTGGGAGGGAGGCGAGGGGAGGGAGGGTCTCTTGGTCAGAGAGCTCCCGAAGGCAGCAGTGATGTGGAGTCTTTCATAGCTACAAAGAGTGTCTTGTCTATGGTTAGCACATGTTAGATGCAGTTTCATGGAGCTGAAAAGTAGGTAAGCTCTAAATAGCTAAAAATGTTTATTTGAATTATATTTAAAGTAACTGGACGTGTAACAACTTGAATTTGTCACAGGCAGGCTTTGGGCTAATAGTCCTAGCCGGCTGTGAATAAATAAACAACATGGAAAAATTTTAGGCCAATACACTAAGGCCATATTTGGGTCATTTACATAACATTGAGACCTAGCTGAAAACGTTTCCAGGGCAAGAGTTTACCAGTTAGCTAGGCCAGGTGTAAAAGTCCCACTGGAATGATCCCCAGAAAACTGAGGGACCAAGAAAGTTCTCACTGTGATTTTCTTTCAAGAAATTAAGTAAATAATAATCCTTTCCAAAAAAAAAAAAAATTAAATAATCCTTTCATTAGGAGTGGAACTTTATCCATTTCAAAGCTCCTTCATATTTGATTCTTATAAACAACCCCGGAAAGAATCAGAATAATAATGCTCCCCTCCACCACTGCCTCCCCGCCCTCAACATTTAACAGGCGAGGACAGAGGCAAGGACAGACGTGTGGATGGAGGACAGTGACAGCCAGGACTGAGATCAGTTATCCTAAACTCCTGCCCTTCTGTTTGCCAGACTGTCAGGGGAGCAGGTGGAAGTCACACTCATTGAGGTTGAAAGAGGACAACTCAAGATTCTGTTCCTTTCTGCCTGGGGTTTCTGCTTTGTGCAGACTCACAAAGATTCCCCCATCACCCTGGACCATTTTCATCTTTTTTTTTTTTTCTTTAATGGAACGGGGCAGTTCTTGTAGAGATTGCAGAGAACGTAGTATTGCTGTCTTTGTTTCATCTTACCGCATTTCTCTGCTGGATGGGTTCTTAAGTGGCAGGCATTTTACAGAGGACCAAGAAAAAGAGGAAGTGTCCTGCCTAAAGCCACACAGCTCAGAGCCCTACAATGCCTTTTCCACAATGGGCCACACTCCAGCCTTTGATCCCCAAAGGGCGCCAGAGAGCCTCACCTTTCCCAAAATCTAAATGCTGAGAACAAAGCTTCTGGAAGGTTACCCACCAAAAGTCCAGAGGCATTCAGAGGCCTGTCAGCCTCCCTCTTTTTAATACATTGTTCTCTCAGCTCTCAGTATCCCCTCCATCCTGGCCAACGGAACACAGAACTTAGAACACAGTGTCCTCAGGGCCTACAAGGGGCCTGACTTCTCTGCCCCACTGGAGTTTGGGGTCATAGCTACTTTCCCCAAGGATGTCTCCATCGCTCGAAATGATTTTACCTTTACCAGGACATAACTCTACAAGGGTGTCCCAGGCTCCGAGGCTGGAGATGCCCTAAATTCTCTGCTAGGAGTGAGTCTCTGCTCTGCTGGGGCCCACGGTCAGCCCTGGGTATCCACTGCTTTCAGTCAGGGGAGGAATCCAGGTTTTGAGGGACCCCTGGGTCTTATGTGGTATGAGGAGGCCTTCTTTAAGAAAAAAATTAATGCAAAATTATGCATACTAAATGCCCGCAAGCCTCTCAGAGGGGCCCTGGCAACGAGGAGCCTGCACCCCTGGTCACAGCAGGTAGGGGTTCTGCCTACACCTGCCTCTCTAGGGCATGGCTGGTCAGGGCTCCCTGTGAGGAGGGCAGAGCAGCTCAGGGCACTTTGGTGGCCTAGTGAGAGGCATCTTCCAACAGCTGCTGCATTTGTGTCATAGTTAAGTCCCTGGTTTTGAGCCTCATCAAGCAGATTAAGGTGAATTTTGTCCTACTCTGAGTTAGAAGGAGAAGACAGCTAACAAGCAGGCTGGGGGAATTCCCAGTCACCTCCACTACTGGCACCCCTGTAACAGCAGTTCATGGTCCTCCCTCCACTTCAAATCCCCTTAATTCCCTGAGGATATTCACCCTGGCCCAGAAGTGCTGCCATCTCGTGTGGCCAAGTGTTTCTGGGACCATCCTGGTTTTAGGACTGAAAGTTCCATGTCCCAAGAAACCCCTCAGTCCTGAGCAAACTGAGACATTGGTCACTGTACTGCCAGCTGCTCATTCACAGTGGTCAGCTCTGGGCCAGTTCTCCGAACCCAACCTTCTAATTATTACTCCTAACAACCGGTCAGGTAAGAATAAGGACCTGCAAGGGCCTGTCCTGTGCCCTACCCTGTCCCTGTCCAGGCAAGGCAACTTATTATTTTAGCAAGCAAGGAGAAGCTCTGTGAGTAAAATTGGATAGTGCCATTGCCAGAGTAAATAACAATAACAGTAGCATTATTAAATCCCTAATGAGTGCTAAGTTCAACACTGGCAGTTTTGCCGAAATTGTCGTATTTACTCCCCGCTATAAACTATAAAATATGTATTTTTCATGCCGATTATACAAAAGGGGACTGGGCAGTTCAAAGGTATTTTGCATCTTACCTAAGGTTACTCTTTCAACACGAGCTCTTTCAACCATGTCACCCTGACCTAGGAGACAGGACATCTGGCTTCTCATTCCAGCTCTTTCATTAACTAATGGCATGACTTTGAGCGAGTTCCTTATAACCAGGAACCTCAGCCTCACTAAATAGTTAGAGCTCTAAGCAAGTGCTCACAAGTCCTTTCAGGGCTCTAGCTTAGTGACATAGCAAGGGCTCTGGGCTCAGGCAGGACTGAGTGTGAATGTCAACTCTGCCACTTACAATGCACGTGACCTTGGACAAGTTACTTGACCTGCTTCTACCTGTCAAATCAGGACACTACCTCAGGTCATTTGTGGTAAGAAGCAAATTAAATAATCTATTTAAGTTTAGCACCAAGACTAGTGTCTATTAAGACTTTTTTTTTTTTTTAAGCCAGCTATTATTCTTCTGGCTCTGACCTTGAAAGACTTTGTGTGGTTCCTCCATGCCCTTTTCACTCAGCCTGTAGAACGTGTATATTGCCCCAAATGCACTGTATGCAAAGATATTAGAGATGGCTTCTTTATTCTATTTCTCAAATATATTTCCAGAAAACAGAAAAGGTATGTCCAGGGTCTCAGAGGGAGGTGCCAGAGGGAGGTGGCCAGCAGAGGTGGAGGGGAGAAGAGTTGATCAGCTCAGAAGTGGCCCAGAAGATGTGAGCCTGTGCTAATGATGGCTGGCCCTTTCTGGACGGGAGCCATGGGAGAACCAGCAAATCCCACCTCCTAGCATTTCAGAGGACTGAGCCCACAGGGGTTCACTCTACAGTTTTCACATAGGACCTTGCCCTTGTTGGGCTGCCTTGGGACCTGCCTGCCAGGCCCATGTCTTAAGAGTCCAACAAGAATGAGCCGCTGCTATGGAAAGTGATATTTTTGCTACAGGATTATGAAGCCATTGCACATTTCAATCACATCAGGACCGACATCCCAGGATTGACTACGGAGCCCATTTAACCCTTGTGCAGGCCTTGTGGCTAGTTCTTTAAGAGGCAGATTTTGTTGGCTATCCTGCCACTGTCTGTCTCGCTTTCCTAACCTCTTTCAAACTTCACAGACAGTTTTGGAAAGCCACGCACACTGCCAAGGGTGGAAGAGAAGCTGGGAGGCTATGGTGGTAGCAATATGCTCCAGCACCACCTGAGCCAAGCGACTGCTGGGGGCCCTGGGTCTGCTCCCTTCCAATAGGAGAAAGACCAGTTTTCCTTCAGCATCAGGAGATCCTTGCAGCCAATGCGAGGCCAGGCCCCGGTGACTCACCCCACAGTGTGTGGTTTCTCAAGCAGATGTTCCTGGACAACATAAAAGGCTGGCAACGCATTATTATCTGGTTTAATGTTCCTTCTTTTGTTAAAATTCCTAATATAAGAAAGTGGGGGCTAGGGACTGAAGGAAGCATCATTTTACAGCCCCGCCTACTCTCCTGGCAGCTCTGCTCTGGCTGGCTCTCCCAGGATGGCAGGGGACAGACGTGCCTCCTGGGAACTGATCTAGTGGCTCCCCTTCCTCTTCTCCTTGCTTCTCCATCTAGGATGTTACTTTTACTGCAGTTCATTTCACTATAGTGAATGGGGACAGAAGGTGGAGAGCTGAGGAATAACTCCAGGGCAAATTACCTATAACTCTCCAGACCCTGGGGGGACCTCCTGAGGATACACTGCACTGTCAAGACCCAGGGACATCAGCCAAGTCTCAAACTTCCAAATCCTGGAGGGAGACTGAGCCAGGAAAGGTGGGTCAAGTCAGGAAGTATAGAATGAACTCTCTTTTCTCCACTTCAAAATATACTTTAAAATTTTTTCAAATTATTTTTAATTTTCTTATTAAAATTTCAAACATTAAAAAAAGAGGGAATAGTTAATATTTTCATATCTATCACCCAGCTTTAATAATTATCCATACTGAGCATTTCTGAAATTAGGATATATTTAGAAGCAGTGAGTATATTTAATATAATGTTTCTATTATTAAGTCAACAAGGTGTCTGACAATGGGTTAAGAACGAGCAGGCTGATACAAATGCACAATAAGGAAGAAAATCAACCAAGAAACAACCTTGTTCTTGAGCAGAATTTCTCTACATTTTTATTACCCAAGGTCCTTTGCACTATTTTATTCTCATTGGCCTTGGGTTTTGAAGTTTTTATCTACCAAATTCCATTTATTCTTAATGTTTCTCCAGTTTTTTAAATAATTAAAAACAAATATAACAGCATTTTTTTACAATAGTTAAAAGGTAGAAGCAACCTAAATGTCAACTGATGGATAAGGAGTAGATAAACTAAATGTGGTACAGCCACGCAGTGGGAGATTATTCAGTCTTAAAGAAGAAGGAAATTCTGACACATGCCACCATATGGGTGAACCTTGAAGACATTACACTACGTGAAATGAGCCAAACACGAAGGGACAAACACTATGTTTCTATTTATAGGAAATTCCTATCATGGTCAAGTTCATAGAGACGGAAGGTGGACTAGAGATGACTAGTGGCTGGGGGCAGAGGAGGATGGGGAGTTAGTGGGTACAGTGTTTCTGTTTAGGCTCACGAAAAAAGTTCTGGTAATGGACAGTAGTGGTAGCTGTACAACATTTTGCATGTACTTGATGCTAGTGAACTGTATACTTAAAATGGTTACAATGGGTAAATTTTATGTGATATATATTTTACCAAAAAATTTTTTAAGAGGTAAAAATTGTTAAGGATTTCAAGGTGGTGACAGCAGAGCTTTAAACGAAGCAAGGGGCTTTCTGAGTGTTAGGGCCCAGGTAACTGCACAGGTGGGTGCCTGTGAGCCCGCCTGACTGTGCCTGGCACTGGAGAGGCAGGGGCAGTTGAGACCTAGGCTCTGCTGGCCAGGAGGAGCAGTGGTCAGCCCCAGATCTTGAGACTCTTCACCCTGACACTTGCCGTGATGGGAAGGGCTCCTATCTGGGATTTCCTGACTTGGGTTCTAGTTCTAGTTCCATCTCTTGCTCTAGGTATTGCTTTCTCTCCAATGAAAGTAATGCCTCTCACCCATCTTAACTTCTGCTCTGTTAATGCCAGAATCAAATGAGAAAATACCTTGTCATAGTTCCTAGATGAGCATCAAGTGGTACAAATAGAAGCCATTGAGATGAGAGTGCAAATGGCCTAAGGAGATGGCCCTTGTGTGCCCTTTACAGGGTGACAACTAGTAAGAGTGTTGGAGGTGAATAAGTCAGAGGCGGAAATACTGATAAAGAACAATGATCAGTGGGACCAACGCATTAATGGATCAACCAACACCTACCTCCCTGCTGGAAAGCATCCAGTTTCTCTTTTGTAAATCACTCTGGGAAAGGAAGGGCCTCTCCACCTCCCAACTTTTATTTTTTAGTCTCTACTTACAGACAGAGGTGTAGGCATTGACAGCTGTCACAGTTCTACCCAGCCTGCCATTCTGCCAGCAGGCCTTAGGCCATAAGACAGGACAGACTTACCTTTGTGGCTCCCAGATTGTAGGAATGAGGTCTCTTTCTAAGATTTATCTTTTCTCCTCTCATTTTGTGTAGGCAGACCTTCTTCTGTGTATGTAGACTTTCCTTAAAACCATCAGGAAAATTCACTATATAAATAAAAACAAACAAAGGTCAAGATCAAGACAATGATAACTCTTGTCTTGAATAATCGAATGCACAAATACACAAATTCCTAGCAGAAGAGCGGCTGTGTGTCAGAATAAAACTACGGATCCGGGAGTTACTCTAGTCAAATCACTTTAATTTGATCATGTGGCTTTTGAGCCCTAGTATCTTCTTATGTCAAATGGGGACAACATTTACCACTTTTCAGAGGTATTGTGGAGACCAAATGAAATTTGCTTTCCAAAGTTTCTATAACCCCTGCAGATGAAACTCTCAAGGACCCAAACGTAACATCCTGTCGGGCACAGAGGGCCTCCTGAGTTGTGCTCACACCACACAACAGGACCGAAGGCCAGTGGTCAGTTGTATGCAGTGAGCCAGGAGGGCTTCCAGCAAAGCTCTCTCCTGTTCTAGGATATGTCAGTGTGTTTTCCCTCCAGATCTCCCACCAAGATGCACGCTCTGTGGTTTTGTGTGCCAGGACTCCTGGTCTGAGCAGCACAGATTTAAAGGGACACCAGAACAGTGTGTCCCTGCAATATAGCCTATGTTGGAATTTCAAATACTTTGGCATAAATAGTATGATGTATTTATGTGAAAATTAGCTTCTATAGAATAGGCAATACATTCAAATAGTAAAAAATCAAAACAATATAAAATGTATTACAGGAAAAAGTCTTGCTTCTCCCACCCTTATCCCTATTGACCAATTTCCAATCTTTTTCCCACCCCTACCCCCCAGGGGTTACTTATTAGTTTCTTGTGTATCTTTCTAGAGACCTTTTCTGCAATCATAATCTAATATAAACTTTTATTACCCTCCACCTCCATGTACACACAGTGTAGCATATTTTCACTCATACATCTGCACCTCTCTCTTTTCACTGAATCCTATATCCTGGAGATCTTTCCTCACCAGTTCCCCGAGAATAAGTTCCCCTTATTCTTTCATTTCATCAGCAGAGTATCTCATTATACAACTGTACTGAATTTTATTTAAGAAACATTTACTTTATTTTATTTGGTGGACATTTTGGTTGTTTCCAGTTGTAAGATAACTTTAACCCACATCCTGGGGGTGGCGAATTAGCATTTGAAGCAGCCTAATTAGGAATCCACATTACAGAGGTGGTGAAAGCAAAATACAAATATTCTTGGCAGTCTCAAGGGTTCTACAATTACCATATGAAATATTAGAAATAGTCTTTGTCACTGGGAATTGGGAAATGAATTTTTTCAATGCGATTAGTTGGAAAGATGTTACAGTACCCACCACCCTTGCAGGAGCAGGACTAACCCCTTTGTAGTACGTAGGTCCTGAGCTCTATTTGGTCCTCAATTTCTCCATTGCATGGAGGACTCTGTCACTTGACTCACTGTACATTGGCTGATCCTACTGTGAAAATATTATTTCACCCATCTTGGAGTAAGCATCTCATGCAAGGTGCTAAATGCATGCCTGTGGGTGGGGACATCCCTGACTTATGTCAAATGGGGACAATATTTACCATTTGGTTGTATAATTACTTTTATGTAGCCTTGCTCTTGGAAGAATTTGGTCAAAAATTTGCTTTCATTGTAATTTGCCACTGTGGGAGGAATTGATGGGAGGGGATAAATTGCCTCTAACTTTTCCTATTCCTGGGGGTTATTGAGAGGACATAACATGTGCTAGAAGGCCAACCAAATTATTTTAGGTCATTTTCAACAATCATGAAGTCACACCTGTCCTAAAGTCAGAGTGAAAGAGGAAAATTAAATTAAAATTACCTTTAAAAAGCCCTTGGATTTTCTAAAATGCCCCTCATGCTTTTGTGTATATAGACTTTTACCAGTTCTTCTAATTTTTAGTCAAGTCTTCTCTAAGACCCTTAATTTATTCTTTTATTTCTTCTTCAAGATCCTTGACACAACCATCACCTACCTGCCTGGCCCCTTGCAGACAGGCTGCATTTTCTCTGCCACTGGTCAGAACTGTTTAAAATGACTCACACATTCATCCCACAGGTTCTCCAGCACTATCCCAGGCCTCTTACCCTCCACTGCTATCTACCATAGCACTGCAAAGGCAGTGATGTCTAGAGGTCAGGTTTGAATTCCCATAAGTTGAATGTACCCAGGAACAACTTCTATACCAAGGAGGAGCTGTATAGAGTTTGGGACCTAGCTACCAAAATCCAGGACAAAGATAGCTTAAACAGGACATTGAGAGTTTCTCTTGGGGAGAGAAAGCCAATACATTTTTTTTTTCTTAAGTAGAGCTCTGCTAGAAGTAAAAGTTCAAAACAAGTAGAGGACAGTTCTAGTGAGATTCCATCCTTTAATATTCTACAGATGTGAGAATGATTTATGGTGACATAGAGTTCCGAAGAAAAACAGAACTGGCAGTGTCAAAGGGAAAGAAGAACTCACAATGGATCACACGGTATTTTATGTTCATGCCAACTTTAGCCAAGTAGGGACACTAAACTAGGAGAAAATAAACCCAAATAGTTGTTACAATGATGGGATTATGAGAGAATAATTTTTTCTCTTCTTTCTGGTCTCCAGCTTTCTGCCATATGGTTATACTGTTTTGATAATTCTTTACATTTATAAATACAGGAAAGGTATACAAAAAAGTTAGAGAAAAGATTTAAAGAATAACAACAGTTAAATTCAAATTACTTAAAGTTCCAACTGGGTTTGTTTAAAAGTTTTTGCTGAGAGCAATTTTGTCCTTTAAACTCAAGCAAATTCATTGGTAGACAACCAAAAAAGATTTAAGCCTGCTGCATCTTACAGGGCAAGCCTTGCCCATGGCTCTTGGCAGTCGAAGACATTCCAAAGTGGCTGTGGCCTTGACGTACATTCTCCTCCACAACCTGAACAGAAAAGGAGCCTGTGCTTTGACTGTTGATCAGCCCTTTGGCAGTCTCTGGCCCATTTCTGGCCTTGGCACCAGGGAGCACATATTTTCCTAGAGTCAGGAAGCCCCCAGGAAGTACAAAGACTGGTCTTGACCTAGAGGAGGTTGGCAGAGTGTTATCCTAGGGTCAGGTTCAAGATTTTGGAAAACTTCCTAGAATTTTAGGCCTGTGGCTCTTCTCAGTATAAAACCCGTACTTCCTCTCTGACTACAGGAAACAAATGAAGCTGAGCAGCATCCTCTGGAAGACTGGGGACAGGAATACCATGAATCTCACCTGTGGTGTTGCTAGTGGCCTCTTTCCAGGATTAAAACTGCTGCGCCCAGTCCAACCGGGTTCCTACCCAATCAGAAACCATGGTGTGAAGTGAAAACGCTTCACAAACAGATTCCTGAAGGCCTATTACACACTGGGCACTTTGCAAGGTTCTAAGCTAATGGGGGAGAGGACATGTCTACACCGATCCCACAGGGATGCATGAAGTGCCCCAAGGTGCTGAGCGCGCCTGGAGGAGGAGTTTCCACCTGCCTAGGGGAGCAGTGAAAAGCTTTATCAAGGAGATGATGCTTAAGCTGGAATTGAAGGGCAGGTTTGCCGGAAAAGATGACTATCCCTAGAGAAGAAATGGTAAGGCAAAGGCCCTTAAAGGTGTGTTCTTCCAGCTGCTTTAATGGGAATTACGATTATATTGAGATTTTAAGTAAGTCCTTTGAGATCACTTCCCCAACTAGAAATCTCCCAGAACAGTGACATGCTCTTTCTGAGTACTTAGAAGGGATTAACTATTTTTAAATGCATAAACACTGCATTACCCTAACAGGCTGAATGAGGCTGAAAACAGACAGGAAAGGGTGCAGGGGAGAGATATCCAGCTTGGCTCCTGGTTTGAGCAAAATTTGTAAGGATATGTTGTATCAAGAGTGAGTCATATTACTGAAATGGCTTGATCTCAGAGGTAACAAATCTCATCCAAGAAGTTTTGATGCTGACTTTGAATTTGGCTGCATCCTTCATAGAGCTCTTCCATGGATCAGAAACCTCATACCTGAGCTGACCAGAGATGGGGATGGGTAGGCTCGAGAAAAAACTACTGAGCTCACTCTGCAAATGAGAAGCTCAATAAAGTGAAGAAAGCCTAACTGCCACAGCCTTTTAATTAATCAACAGCTGTTCCGAAACTTTGCCGAGGTCACGCAAGTCTAAACCCAGACTGAACTGTGTCTTCATCGCTACTTGGAAAAAAGCACATCCCCACCTGCCAACTGCCCTGAACTTGTGCAAAGCCTGTCTTCCAGCTGTGACCTATCCTAGGGGACATTTCCCAACCCCTCTAGAAGCAAAATAGCTGTGAATTGTTCGGAAGGTACACTTAATTAGACCCTTAAAAAAGGTTAAGATGATAAGTTTTGTTGTGTATATTACGTCACAATAAAATATTTAGACAATATAAAGCAAAAGGTCTGCTTGAGCACTCCATGCTCTCATCAGACAGTGCCATTGTTCTCAGTCTGAGGTGTGTCCCTACACTTACGTGTACTTTCAGTAGTGTACGTATACATATAAGGTACACACACACACAGACATAAAAAGCAGTGTTGTTTTTTACTCCATTTTTATAAAATTATTGTCATATTCAACATATGTCTAATCAAATTGAAGTCTACTCTATTTCTCTGACTACATTTATTTCTGGCTTTTTCTTGGGACTTTCTTATCATTTCTTCCTTTCCCTCATGGTTTTCAAGGCTTAGATTAAATCCCATTTCCTCCTTGCCTGGTGACTCTGGGCCAGCAGGATCTCCCCTAGCTTTTATTCCTAACGGTTTAGAGGCAGAAGGAAACTTAGAAAGTCTTCGGTGTGGGCCAGAAGTAGCACATGACCGCCCTTGCCCCTCTGCTGCACGTCATTACACCTTTATGTCTCTGATGAAATCATCCATCCACTCAATTATGAGTTTCCTGTGCATTCCCCAGCACTCAGCCCAGTGCTAGGCACTAACAGGTGCTAAGAAAAAATTTAAATGCCAAAATCAAAAATCAAAATCAAAATCAAAATCTTATTGCTTGATTAGTGCTCCTGTGATTCATGCCAGGCACATAGAAGCTCTTGGCAGAGACGAAGTAAATAAACGTCTGCCCTGCTTCTCTGTTTTACACATGGCAGGACAAGAGTGTTTTTTTGCACTTCATTTCAATGTTTAGAAAACACATAAGCCAGCACTCAGCCCCATCTACTGACCATATGGTGACCCCTTTCCTGGAGAAGCAGCTTCCAGGGAACGGGTGATCATAAACCTGATGTTTGTCCTCATTGAGTCCCAGGTGGGAACAAGAAAATGATTCAAAGATTAATTAAAAATAAAACTCAGTGGGGCAGAGGTGGGGGTTGTATTTTTTTTTTTGAAAGATTCTTTAATGGGAGTGCAAACAAGCCTGTGGGTGAGGACTCAGCAAGTCAGACTATGGGCCTCTCTCTTGCATTTACTTGAAAATAGAAAAGTGTGGGCTCTAACATTATCTGTCAGCAAAAAAGCTAAGAGTGTTTCTCATGGACCCTCCTGGAAACTTCTAGAGCCTCTTATCATCCTCTTATTAGAGGGATGGGAACTGGGTTCCAAACTGGCCACAGAGCTCTGCAGAGAACAGGATCCTAGGACTTGCTTTGGTGAGAATGTTTGTGCTTTCTAAGATGGCTCTCTGAGATAGAACAATCTAGTGGCTTTTCCCCCCTTTTACAAATTTATTGAAGTATAATTAATATACAATAAACTGCACATATTTAAGGTGGACAGTTTGATGTTTTGGTATATGTACACACCTATAAACCATAGCCTTAATCAAGATATAGAATATTTCCATCACCTAGTGCCCTTTTGAACCCTTTCCTCCTTCCACAGCCCCATCCCCAGGCAACCACTGGTCTAATTTTTGTCCCTGTAGGTTAGTTTAAATTTTCTAGAGTTTCATATAAATGAAATTGTGTAAGATATACTTTTTTTGGTCTGGCTTTTTTCACCTCAGCATCTTAATTTTGAGATGTATTCACCTCAATGCACAAATCAATAGTTCGTTCATTCCTTTTTTGTTGCCTAGCAGTATTCCGTTGTACAAATACATAATTTGTTTAGTCATCCACCTGTTGGTGGACCTTGGGATTGCTTCTAGCTTGAGGCTATTACCTAAAAGATTACAATGGAAATTTGTGTACAAGTTTATGTGAGGACCAGTTTGCCTTTCTCTTGGGTAAATACCTAGGAGTAGAATGGCTAGGTTATATTAGTGGGTTTTTAATCAGAGCCCAAAGGAGCCCTGGGTTTACTGCTTAGACTGGGAAGGGAATGTGGAAAATAGGGTGCCAGTTCCCATTTCAAAAATAGTAGCAGCTCCAAGGGTATCTTCCGTCAATTTTTATTTGAAGAAAGGGTTCTATAGCCAAGAGAAAAAAAGTTTGAACACCAACTCTCCCCCTAACTATCTACCCCCAATCTTTTCATGGATAAAGAGAGCTGAGTGTACAAGGTTAATGAACTGGATACTAAGCTGCTGCAGTTTCTTAGGCCTGGGATTCTAGGCCAGTGACCATGGCCTCTTCCAATTCATGACTTTCACCTCCCTGGGGAGTTTGGAAGCTGCTGGCAGTATCAGGTTGGCAGCAGATAGAATCATGTCCCAAACATGTTGGCATTTCCTTTGGAAGTCTGTGTAGCTGGATACAGCAGACAAGTTAGGCTGAGGAGTAAGGAAGGCATTGCTAAGGGGACTTTTCACAGCTGCAGATCCGGGGAATTAAATTTAGGGTACTCTGCAGTGAATCTGAGCCAGACAACGCCCAGGGGAAAAGGCTTATCACACCTGTGTGTCTTTCACCCTCCTGGAAGGAGAGAGGAGAGGCTTCTCTGGGGGTCCATTCTCACTTCACCACTCCTGCAAGGAAAATGAAAGGCCTTCTGTCCAGGCCAGGCCAGCCTGGCAGAGCCCCTCAGCATCAAGTGCTGAAGACAGGAGCTGAGCTAGCTCATCTCTGTTTACTCAGCTGCTTTGGGATGAGCTGCACTTGTTGTGGCCTCTTCTGGTCCCTGCTCTCAAGTAGTTTACAGGTGAGGTGAGAGAGGGAAGCTAGATCACGTGGACCCTCACAGGTTCAGACTTGATCTGGAGAGCAATGGGAGGCCACAAAAGGGTTTCCACAGGAAAGGCCTGATCACATGTCGACATTGTCGAGCATACCTAGGAGAACTGTGATAACCCAGCTCTCCAGGAGCTGCCTCTGATGAAACAAAGCAAACGAGGTTAAGTATGGAAAAGGGGTAAAAGCAATTTGGTTTGATATCCAAGAGGTAACATGGTCAATTCCAAATGCAACATTCAGAGGAGATTTCCTCTAGGAGGTAGTATGTAAACTGGTCCTTGAAGGGCATGATGGTTTGGATGAGCAGAGGGGAAGAAGAAAGACTGGAAGTAGAAGGCCAGCCTCAGAGAGAGATGGTCCAGCAGAGTGGCCCCCTGGAAGGAGAAGGCCAGAGAAACACATTATGACAGAACGGAGGATCTGTGGCTTTTTGTTTAGGGGGAGCTGTATTGCTAGGGGAACCTTCCTTACTCATGCCCCCAGCAGGAATTTGGTGTTAGGCCAGCAGCCCAGGTAACATGAGGACTTTCCTCATCCATGGGGATTCCAGAAAACTGGGCCTTGCTAACTTCTCACATGCAGG